>JAFMOD010000550.1:435272-460494 GCA_019802435.1 Corydoras maculifer | reverse complement strand
GAATATATATATATATATATATATATATATATATATATATATATATATATATATATATATATATATATATTCATATTCTCCAAATTGCCCTATGTAGTGTGTGTGTGTGTGTGAGTGTTTTCCCAATGGTAGATTGGTGCCTTGTCCTGGGTGTATCTGCCCGGTGCCCGAAACGTTCTCTACTGGATAAGCATGGGAAACTCTACCCCCCCTCCCATGACCCCAGTACAAGATAAAGTGGAAGATAATGGATGTATGGTTACTAAACAGCTCCTTATAGTTTAACTAGGTAACTGTATGATGATGTCAGGAAGTACACAGCTTATTAGATTAATGTTATTACTACATTCAGTTACTCTGTTTAGTGCCATTCTGACATACTGCCACCGTTTGGGGTGAGGACCCACATACACTATATAGACAAAACTATAGGGACTACAGTCATGTTCTTCCAGATGGTGGTAAGCTGCATATTTGTACTTATTTATATTGTCAATATTTTAATAAATTATATTGTTTATAATGCCTTAGTTGTTTGGTATAAAAATCAGACAATCTTATAAATATTATAAATCTCAGACAATGTTCTAAATATTTCATATGTTTTCTGAAGACCATGGCCTTCAGTAGTCTGGTCTGTTCACACTCCAATTATATGAAAACTGCCTTTCTAGAGCAGTGATAAATACATCAAATATTTACATTTATCGCCTTTCAGTGCTAGGGATTTCCGGTTCGAATCCCCATCTGGATGGAGTTTCCATGTTCTCCCCGTGTCTGCGTGGGTTTCCTCCGGGTTCTCCGGTTTCCTCCCACAGTCCAAAAACATGGATCAAGTTAATTGAATTCTCAAAATTGCCCCATATAGAGTGTGTCTGTGTGAGTGAGTGTGTGCCCAGCAATGGATTGGCGCCCTGTCCTGGGTCTATCTTCCCAGCGCCCGAAACGTTCTCCCCTGGATGGGCATGGGGAACCCCACCGCGACCCTAATAGAGGATAAGCGGGAGATGAAACAATGAATGAATGAATGAATGAATGAATATTTACATTTAAAATGCTGCTATAATTTAATTACTTCTTCCAAACGACCTAAAACTATATAATTGACAAGTAATTGCTTTATTGATTAGTTTTTGGGATGTTGTTGTTTTCCATTGCACATCCCTGGATTAGTGCCAATGTGGTGGGTGATCTGTCTTTAGAATAATTTCACTATTGGTATTATTTTGGGATATAGTGGTCCAGCATTTTGGGTGGAGTTTCTATGATCTCTCTGTGTTCATGTGGGTTTTCTGCAGGTTCCCTAGTTTTCTTTTAGAGTCTAAAAACATGGATTTAAGGTAAACTGGCTGCTCCCCCCTGCACGACCCTAGTGTAACCTAGTAAAATGATGAGACCCTAGACATAGTGGAAAATGATGAGATTCAGGAGATTATTTTTGCAGTTTTGTGCTATTATGATCCATTAAGTGTGATTTTAGCTACAAAACAGTTGAGCTTATTATACTAATTAGATGAAGACATTGTTGCTGTTGAAAAAAACAATAAAAATGATCACTGTTAAACAAATTTAACCTATTTAATGTCCACGCCGCAATTAAACGTTACATTTCTACATAACGCACACATTATTGTCTGTACTGCATTAAGATTCTGTTAAAAAAGTGAAACTTAATTAACTCCATTTACATTTAAATATCAGAACAAGCTTTATGTATGAATTGGTTGTAATGGATTTGTGTATGTGATTTGTAAATATCACTACCATATCTTAATTTCTCACATCTACCTTCAGTCCTTTAGTGATTTTAACAACAGAAAGAAGGTTAAGGAGATCTCAGCTGAAGATTTTAATGGGACAATTATCGTCTAAGAAATTATCATGATTATATAATTATTAGGCAAAAATAAAAAAAAAGTGCCAGAAATCATGACCGAACATGGCATTTAAGGTAAACACTATACCATTTTGTTATAGAAATAAAACAACACAGGGCTTTTGCTGAATATTAACACATATTATATTCGTTATTACAAAAAATATTAACCTATTAAAAAACAATGTGTCTCTTAAAGTGCATATTTATTCATTCATTCATGATCTCCCGCTTTATCCTCTATTAGGGTCGCGGTGGGGTTCCCCATGCCCATCCAGGGGAGAACGTTTCGGGCGCTGGGCAGATAGACCCAGAACAGAGCGCCAATCCATCGCTGGGCACACACTCTATATGGGGCAATTTTGAGAATTCAATTGACTTGATCCATGTTTTTGGACTGTGGAAGGAACCCAGAACCCTGCATATTTATATCCATTAAAATAAGAACTCATATTTTTTTTCTTGTAAGGGCAAAGTAAGCAGACAAGGGTTCTGCAAGTGGAACTATATTTTTGTTTAAAGCGAGTTGCACAAACAAATTTCCGGCTTTCGTCAAATCCACCCAGATTGGGATTGGAACCAGGAATCCCTAGTGCTGAGAGGAGAACATGCTAACCACTAAGCCACCGAGCCACCCCGGCTATCGTCGCCATACGCATTTTACGTTTTAGCAGCAAATGATCCTGATTGAAAATAGGGACGAGGGAATTTATTGTTTTTAGGATAAATTGCGATTAAAAAGTGTTGCAGTTGAATAGCTGTAAGAGCGCAGCGACATGGTCATGAGGACATGAATCAAGTGTGACCGTTTTGAATCGTGTTTACAGAAGTTTCCCATGGTGCATTAGTCTTTAATCCAAACTAAAATACAGACTTTACAGTCAGAGTGCATTCTCTGCAGATTCTGCAAATCGTTAAAACCTAACATTAAAAATAAAATCCATACTTCAGTCTTTTTAACTATATTGCACCAACATTCGCTACATTTTCAAAACTTAACCTTAAATATTATAATATTTTTTTCAACTTCTTTCAGTTCAGGGTGATGTCTTGCGAAACGGGCATTTTTGGTATTGCCAAAGTACCTCGATTTCATTTTACACTCGCGCTCTCTCTGAATTTAAAAGCCAAACAGCGGCTTTTAGCGCCGACAGGGAGGTCGAATCCTGCCCTCCCCCCGCTCCATGCTTCCCGCTAGCCTGAACAAGCATGCTAACGAACTTCAACAGGAGCTGGTTAACAAGCTTGCTGTACGGTGGCCGAGCGGACCCATAATGCGATATGCAGTACGCTCGGGAGGGGGCGCCAAAAGCAAAACTTAAACGCATTTTTAAAAAAATTGTGAATCGATTCAGAATCGACAGGCCTACGAATCGCGATTCTATGAAGAATCGATTTTTTTATGCACCCCTAGTGTGAGGCTTTATTACACGATTTGTTGAGGGCTGTTAATGTTACCGTTGTCATAATTTTATAAAGGCGCTGGTAATCGGCTTGTCCTTTCAGGTGATTTTAGCACAGAGAGGGTGTTTATCCCCATGTTTCAGGATCACAATCAGCCCACTCCCTCTTGTGGCTTATTGCTTTATTTTACAATCACGGGCCTGATGTCAAATCCAATGGGATACTGATCCAGCATCAGGACGGCTCGATATCAAGTGGAAGTCGACGTCTGTGGTTGCTTTGTAGCAGCTAGAAGTTTCCCGAGCTTTTAAGCCGAGCTCTTTAAAGCTGAAGGCGTCAGTCAGGAGCTCTGCTGACAGCCCAACGTTCCACGCTGAACGCCGCACTTCCCTTTTCCAGTTAAATCTACAACCAACCTGCTTTTTGTTTCTTTTTTTCTGTTCGCGGCGAGAAGGCAGCCTTCAGGTCAAAGAGCTTAAAACGCGCCGGTTTGTGTTCTAACGTTGTAACGCTACTGTGCCAACACTGTGTGCTTGTTTTACTGATGGCGTATTTGCCTTAATGCTTTCCTGATCAGCATGTGGGTTAAATCTCATTAAAGAGTGAGCGAGAATGCGCAAGAGCCTCCTCCCGTTTTCCTTCTTCCCTCATTTGCGCTGCCTTTATAAGAGCTTCTGGGTCAGTGCGAGCAACGGCATGAGGTTGGATTAAAAAACAAAACAAAAAAAAACACGATTGACTCATAACCGCGGTCTTAAGAGCACAGCGGCGTTAACCGTCTTCTACTCTAGGCTGGAAGCGAGATGATCGCGTTCTGCCCGGTGTTTAATGGCGATCTAAACCAGTGAAATATGGGTCGGAGGGGGGAGTGACCTTGCTGCCTTTGTGTGCTTTAATCAGCTCGGAGTCATCAGAGAGAAGCCATGGTGCTGCCTCTCCAGCACGCTGCCCTTCAGATGCCCTTGTGGTGGAGGTGCCGGTTCTCCTGACAGCCTGCTCGCGTACCAATAAGGAACTGACATCTGCTTTCGGACACTCCTCTTCTTTTCCCGATGACTTTTGTTGTGAGTGATGTCTCTGTAAGGCTTCCCAGTGTGCTGCAGAGAGGAGGCGGAGGGTGGGGGCGAGGAGCAAGGTGTAAACAATAAGCTTCAGCCTCACTGCCTAATGGGGCAATTTGTAATAAGGCCGTTGCCGTGAGCTGTTGAGGGATTGGGCCCTGCAAAGCTGACGGGATTTTTCCGTCTTATGGATGCGGCTTCGGGTTCCGTTGACATTTCGGCTCGTTTAATGATCTCCCCGCGACGGCGTTCGGAATTTAGTGCGGGACACTTATTGACGTCTCTAGTAACAGTTTTCTTGCCCACTCTTGTCATCGGTGTGTCAGCCAGCAGTGCGTTCTGTATTATTATCTCTCTCTGTTTTGACTTGTGTAGAAGTTAATTCAAGCTGTAGGGGCGGCATGTTCTAGGGATTCCCGGTTTGAATCCCAATCTGAGTGGAGTTGCCATGTTCTCCCCATGTCTGCGTGGGTTTCCTCTGGGTTCTCCGGTTTCCTCCCACAGTCATGGATCAAGTCAATTGAAATCTGCAAATTGCGACATATAGAGTGTGTTTGTGTGATTGAGTGTGCCAAGGGATGGATTGGCGCCCTGTCCTGGGTGTATCTGCCCAGCGCCCCAAACGTTCTCCCCTATATGTGCATTGGGAACCCCCCCCACCACCAAGCCCCTAATAGAGGATAATGCAGAAGATAATGGATGTATCCCAACTATTGCGGCACGGTGGTTTAGTTCTCCTCTCAGCACTAGGGATTCCCGGTTCGAATCCCCATCTGGGTGGAGTTTCCACGTTCTCCCCGTGTCTGTGTGGGTTTCCTCCGGGTTCTCCGGTTTCCTCCCACAGTCCAAAAACATGGATCAAGTCAATTGAATTCTCCAAATTGCCCCATATAGAGTGAGTGTGTGTGTGTGTGTGTGTGTGTGAGTGAGTGTTCCAAGTGATAGATTGGCGTCCTGTCCTGGGTGTATCTGCCCAGCGCCCCAAACATTCTCCCCTGTATGTGCATGGGGAACCCCCCCCCCACCGCGCCCCTAATAGAGGATAAAGCGGAAGATAATAGATGGATGGCTGTAGTGTGGCAAGGTGGCTTAGTGGTTAGCATGTTCTCCTCTCAGCGGTAGGGATTCCCGGTTTGAATCCCAATCTGGGTGGAGTTTTCATGTTCTCCCCGTGTCCACGTGGGTTTCCTCCGGGGTCTTGATTCAAAGTCAATTTAATTCTCCAAATTGTCCCATATAGAGTGTGTCTGTGTGAGTGAGTGTGTGCCCAGTGATAGATTGGCGCCCTGTCCTGGGTCTATCTGCCCAACGCCCAAAACCCTACGCAACCCTAGTAGTGAATGATCGGAAGATAATGGATGGATGGAATGGTCTGTATGGACCCCGGCCCTCACTGCCGATAGATGCTTTATACAAAAGCGAGCCATCGTCATCATGCAGCCTCGGTGCCTGTGGGGCTGTGGATACTCGACGGCACATGTATGCTTTTGTTGGGTTTATTGCCTATTGAAAGGGTTTGCCGTAAAATTTGATAGTCTTCTCAAATTGTAGTGCTTGAATTATTAGTTCCAGCGCACGCTCGCACGCCTGACAGGGAAATGTAAGAGTGTCAGTCATTTGGTTGAGAGAAGAGGCAGTAATTTGATGCTCAGCATTTTAAGTGATCCTTGAGGGATTTCACACTGCAGAGAGCATGGCACAGCACCTGTCTAATGAAAGAAACATGGGCAGACAGGAGGCGACGAGAGTGACACAATAAAGTCCAAGTCTACAGAGTTATTGATTTTATTCAAATTCTAGCTTCAGCCTCGGCGCTCGTGCAGATGAGATTGGGGTTTATTGTCTGCACCGTCCTGGGCTTCCCGACGCCGGCGTTTCAAAAAAAAATAAAGCACACATGGCTCAATCAGGTAGTCACAGACCATGCTTAGTGCTTCTCTTTCTTTTCCGCTGGTCAGCTTTCCAAATGGAAGCATATTGATTGGTGGAGACATCTTAAACGCTCCGGCTTGTTTTTGGCATGAGGATTATAAAGCAGGAATTAATTCCAGTGCCGATCGTCGCCTCTCGTGGGACTGATGTTAGGGGGAGGGGGGTAGAGGGATGCTTTGTGCAGAAATAATATTATTCAAATCAGATTTGCAATCAGTAAACAGTGAGGTTTTCCAGCCGGCGAATTTGAGCTTAATGAGCTTTTTAACTAATCATTTGCTTTTCTTTGTTCAGTTGGAGCGATCCTGTTGATGTGCCTTTATATTATTATGTTAACACATCAGCAGAAAGGCTTCATCACTCAGCTTGCTGGAGTTGTTACCATGATGCACTTGTTAGAATACAGTGTGTACGACCACCTTACATTTGAAACTTTTATTCAGTCATTATCTTCTCACTCACACAGACACACACACTATGTTCATTCAGAGCATTCAGTTGACCTTGATCCATGTTTTTCGACTGTGGGAGGAAACCCACGTCGACACGGGGAGAACATGGAAACTCCACCCAGATTGGGATTGGAACCCCAGCACTGAGATTAGAACATGCTAACCACTAAGCCACCATGTTTCAGATTTAATAACCGGTTCCTGTTTTAATTGATTAAAATATCCTCACTATATCCCATCTATTCATTATCTTCCACTTTATCGTAGGGTCGTGGTGGGGAGGGGGGGGGGTTCCTCATGCCCGTCCAGGGGAGAACGTTTCAGGCGCTGGGCAGATACACCCAGAACAGGGCACCAATGTATCGCGCTATGTATATATATATACACACACACACACATATATATATATTCATTCATTTATTATCTCCCACTTATCCTCTATTAGGGTCGCGGTGGGGTTCCCCATGCCCATCCAGGGGAGAACGTCTCAGGCGCTGGGCAGATAGACCCAGGACAGGGCGCCAATCCATCGCTGGGCACACACTCACTCACACAGACACACTCTATACGGGGCAATTTTGAGAATTCAATTAACTTGATCCATGTTTTTGGACTATGGGAGGAAACCGGAGAACCCGGAGGAAACCCACGCAGACACGGGGAGAACATGGAAACTCCACCCAGATGGGGATTCGAACCGGGAATCCCTAGCGCTGAGAGGCGAACGTGCTAACCACTAAGCCACCGTGCCACCCATATATATATATATATATATATATATATATATATATATATATATATATATATATACATATAATATTTGTGTGTGTGTGTGTATATATATATATATATATATATATATATGTATATTTAAAATATATGCATGTGTAAATAAATATACATTCATTTATTTACATTTTTATATATGCTGCTATATTACTATATATATATAGTTCTCATAGTACCTGCATTTGTCTCTTTATAAGCGGATCATGCCACGCGGCTGCCATATTGCTCAGGGGTATGCATGTGCTTCCATTTCCAACTTTGCCACTAGATACCGCTAAATCCTCAGTGCTTCTGTTAACATGTCCGTTTCAGATGTACAGCAGCGTGTGTTTTCTAGCCACAAGAATGCACTAGACTTGGTCTCACGGCTTGAACTAATGGTGCTTTTTCCTGGTGTGTTGCTACAATGAACTGACTGCTCATAGCTCCGCTGTAACAGAAGTAGGCCTTCGTCCTTAATTGCAGGGAAAGGATATTTAGTTACCCTCCTGCACCTCATTTTTTATTAACAGCCTGACTATGGAACAGCCGGGATTTGCGGGCCTCAGTAAATGCCTGTTTCGTAATGTTGCTGCAGATAGGATTGATAATGATTTTGTGAAAGGCATGAGGAAAATCTGGTGGAACAAACACGGCTTAAAGGCTTTAGACCAACACCTTTCATAGCCGGAGCTGCCTAGTACGTCCTTTATGAACTGCCCAACAGTGTCGAAAAGCAAGGGTACATTTACATTAAGTCATTCAGCAGACGCTTTTATTCAGGTCAGAAGTTATGAAGAAAACCAACTACACTGTAAAATCATCAAACCTGATTGTTATTTGATGCTGCCCCCCCCCTTTTTATTTCATTCATTCATTCATTCATTATCTTGCGCTTTATCCTCTATTAGGGTTGCGGGGGGGTTCCCCATGCCCATCCAGGGGAGAACGTTTCGGGCGCTGGGCAGATACACCCAGTACAGGGCGCCAATCCATCGCTGGGCACATACTCACTCACACAGACACACACTATATGGGGCAATTTTGAGAATTCAATTGACTTGATCCATGTTTTTGGACTGTGGGAGGAAACCGGAGAACCCGGAGGAAACCCACACCGACACGGGGAGAACATGGAATCTCCACCCAGATGGGGATGCGAACCGGAAACCCCTAGTGCTGAGAGGCGAACGTGCTAACCACTAAGCCCCCGTGCCGCCCCCCCCATTTATTTATTCATTTGATTTTTTTTATAACAGCTATTTGTTAAAGAGATGCGTCTTCAGTAGTTTCTTAAAACTGCTTAGTGATTCTGCCTTACAGACAGAGTTGGGAAGGTCGTTCCACCATTTTGCAGTGGTGAACGCCACGGAGTGAGAATTAGCTCCTCGGTGAGGTGGAATCGCCAGGTGGCAATCTTCACTGGAGCGAAGTGAATGAGTCGGAGTGTATTTTGAAAAAATAGAGTTAAGGTAGGAGGGGGAAGATCCAGAAATGGTTCCGTAGGCCAGAGTCAGTGATTTGTACTGAATGCAGCTGTTACAGGGAGCCAATGGAGTGACATGAGTTCGCTTGGGCTGGTTAAAGAGTAAGGAGTCAGAGTGAAGAACCAGGTGATGAAGCCATCAGAACAAGCTGACCACTTCCACCAAACAATGGTATGAACTTCACCGACAGCTGTCCAGGTCAGGAGTTCTATTTCAGCTGTTCTTCAGCTGAGCTCTTTATTAAAGTTCATTCATTTCCGAGGCTTGTGTTTCAGACCGGCTGGAACCAGATGGGTGAGGGATGCGTGCTTGCTGTTATCTGCAAGAAACGATGTATTTAGTCCGTTTCCCTCGACTTTCCCAGGCATGTGTTATTATTTCGACTGATGCTACCCGAAGCCGTACGATCTGTCCTGCTGTTATTTGTTTTTATTAGGAACAATAAATCCCATAGGCTTTGCGCAAATAAATACATGGTAGTGTCAACAGACGGGCTACGTACGAACAGTCTCCGAGTAAATGGCTTGCAGCGAGCGTATTAAATCAGTTAAGGTCATGCGAATTTATAGCATCAGATTTCCAGGCTTAAAGAATCTGCACAGGTGGTTTACAGGATGACCTCCCACTGCACACACGGCTGCATACAAAGGTTCGTCCTGGAGGCATGACCGCAAAAAAGAGGGCGGGAGAGTCCGGGGCTCGTTGGCCATTCTGTGTGAAATCTGTGTTCTGTTTTTTAAATATGTATTGTATTTCACGAGTTAATACCAATGTGAAGCAGTCAAAGGCGTGTGTTATTGTCAGTAAGGTCACGGTTGGGCGAACTGCCCGGCCAATCAGATTCAGAGGCAATAAAAGCGAAGCGATGGGGCACTAAAGGGTGTGTATTATTGTGGATAAATACAGGTTTTGTTAGTCACAATGCGTCATGGCGTGCCGTTAAACCTCTTTACCATGATTTCTTCACAATAATCGTGACTATCAACACCTTTACCATGATTTCTTCACAATAATCATGACTATCAACACCTTTACCATGATTTCTTCACAATAATCGTGACTAACGACACCTTTTTACCATGATTTCTTCACAATAATCATGACTATCAACACCTTTACCATGATTTCTTCACAATAATCATGACTATCAACACCTTTACCATGATTTCTTCACAATAATCGTGACTATCAACACCTTTACCATGATTTCTTTACAATAATCGTGACTATCAACACCTTTACCATGATTTCTTCACAATAATCATGACTATCAACACCTTTACCATGATTTCTTCACAATAATCGTGACTAACGACACCTTTTTACCATGATTTCTTCACAATAATCATGACCATCAACACCTTTACCATGATTTCTTCACAATAATCGTGACTATCAACACCTTTACCATGATTTCTTCACAATAATCGTGACTATCAACACCTTTACCTTGATTTCTTTACAATAATCGTGACTATCAACACCTTTACCATGATTTCTTCACAATAATCGTGACTATCAACACCTTTACCATGATTTCTTTACAATCCCCCCCCCCCCCCCCCCCCCCCCCCCCCCCCCCCCCCCCCCCCCCCCCCCCCCCCCCCCCCCCCCCCCCCCCCCCCCCCCCCCCCCCCCCCCCCCCCCCTCAACACCTTTACCATGATTTCTTCACAATAATTGTGACTAAAACCTCTTTGTAGTGATTTATTCACAATAATCGTGACTAACAAATCTTTACCATGATTTCTTCACAATAATCGTGACTAATTACACCTGTTTACCATAATTTATTCACAATAATCATTACTATCAACACCTTTACCATGATTTATTCACAATAATCGTGACTATCAACACCTTTACCATGATTTCTTCACAATAATCATGACTATCAACACCTCTTTACCATGATTTATTCACAATAATCGTGACTAATTACACCTGTTCACCATAATTTATTCACAATAATCATTACTTACACCTCTTTACCATGATTTATTAACAATAATGCATGTCCTTCCGTGCCTTGTTGCTTTAATTCATTGCCATCTTCAGTGCCGATCTTTCGAACGACCTCCCGAAGAAACGCCTGGTTCCCTCCTCCCCATCTGGAGCGCCGGCGCTTTGCCTCCATCTTTCCCCCTCGGATCTGGACTTCCAGTCTCCGTTCCCTGATGTATACTGTTCATACGTTTGAAAGATGAGCGCATTGTGTTCAGCTCTATTCACCGATAGTAAAGCAGAAAACGAGTATTGGTGACGGTAACCATGGCGATGTTCTTTATTCCGATGGGGTGTCGATGGGAATCGCATTAGTTGGTTCTTAAGAGTGTGTGATCTCGGTGTAGGGGACTACATTGTCGAGGGAATCCTGCCAACGTTGAGCCACTCACAAAGCCGTGGAGTGTTTTGATGTCTTCGGAGTTCTTTGTCGGCTTCCCAAACGTCGGCATGTGAACGGGCGGGCGGGGGTTCTTATCATATTGACATACGTCGAGGTTATTATTGAATTCCTCTCTGCTTTGAGTGCTGCAGTGTAGTCCACATTAATTTGGCTGTCTGAAGTGTTGCATGCTTACGCTCATACGCTTTTAAACGCCCCTGTCAAATATTATCATAAAAGGGAGCGGTTAGAAAATGGGCGCTGGTGCGCGTGGCCGTGCGAGTGCCTGCGCGAGTGCCTGCGCGCTCGCTTACAGTTTCTTGTAATTATTGAAATTGATGTTTGCAGTGCTGCTCTAAATCTTGAGGCTCTGCGGGTAATAAAGACGTGGGAGCAGTGAAGCTGCTAGGCTGTGAAATAAAAGGCAATCAACCTTCCCCTTCCTGCCTCTCTTCCACCAAGCAGCAGAAATACTAATTAAGCCGAGAGTGCCGTCTGACTCCACGCTTTCCCCACTTTTCTCTGATGAAGACGCCTTAACTTGAGTTTGCTTATTTCCTGCTGGATTTCCTATTCCGAATTTCCGTCTTATTTCCCCAACGGGGGGGCACAGTGGCTTAGTTGTTGGCACATTCGCCTCTCAGCAATCTGGGTGGAGTTTCCATGTTCTCCCCGTGTCCACATGGGTTCCCTCCAGGTTCTAGGGTTTCCTCCCACAGTCCAAAAACATGGATCAAGGTCAATTGAGTTCTCCAAATTGCCCCATATAGAGTGTGTGAGCGAGTGTATCCAGTGATTGGTGCCCTGTTCTGGGTGTATTTTAAATGTTCTCGCCCCCCCCGCGACCCTAGTAGGGGATCCAGCCATCCATTATCTTCCACTTTATTCTCTATTAGGGTTGCTGGGGGTTCCACATGCCCATCCAGGGGAAAATGTTTCAGGCGCTGGGAAGATACACCCAGGACAGGGCGCCAATCTATCTCTGGGCACTCACACACTCTTTATGGGGCAAATTGGAGAATTCAATTGACTTGATCCATGTTTTTGGACTGTGGGAGGAAACCGGAGAACATGGAAACTCAACCCAGATTGAGATTGGAACCAGGAGGGAATCCCTAGTGCATGAGAGGTGAATGTGCTAACCACTAAGCCACCGTGCCGCCCTTGGATGGGATATGAGGATAATTTAATTCAAACAAGATGGGAACCGGTTATTAATTATGAACCATGTTTAAAATGGGGCGGCACACTGGGCTTAGTGGTTAGCACGGTTTGAATCCCAATTTGGGTGGAGTTTCCATATTCTCCCTGTGTCCACATGGGTTTCCTCTGGGTTCTCCGGTTTCCTCCCACATTCCAAAAACATGGATCAAGGCAATTCTCCAAATCGCCCCATATAGAGTGTCTGTGTGAACGAGTGTATGCCCAGTGATAGGTTGGCGCCCTGTACTGGGTGTATCTGCCCAGCGCCCGAAACATTCTCCCCTGACTGGGCATGGGGATTACCCCCCCCCCCCGACCCTAATAGAGGATAAAGCTGAAGATAATGGATGAATGAATGAATGAACTTCCCCATTGGGCCTTGCATCTCGTTGCCCCGGGGTTTTCCTGGTTGATTTAACTGCTGCCCTCTGCTGTTCCGAGTGGCCGGCTGTATTCTTGCCTTAATTTGATCGAAGTCCAGGCGGTGCCGCAGAGAGGCGCAGGTACTTTATTGATCCTCGCCATCGATTTCCCGAGATCACTGCCTGTTTCTGATGACACCAGATTCAGCGCTCGCTTTTGTCATCTAAAGTGTTCTTTGGCCGGGAGTGAGGTAGAAAAGCAAAGACAGGGCTGGAGTTTAATTGCGGCGGCTTCGTAACAAGCTTTTCTCTCTGCTCTGAGATTAATTAGTGCTGTCACATGCGATCGTTCTTCACCTCTGAAGCATGTTGTGTATGTGAGGGGGTGCTTCTTCCTCCTCGCTGTGGGCAGGTGGGGTTGTTGGTGCTGGGAGGCTGGAATTCAGAGCCACATCTGTCAGGGCTTTTAAACAACATGTGCCGGAATGTGAAAAGCGTCTTGGTTTCAGAAACATCCACTGGGGGGGGTGGTCTATAATGTGTAATCAAGTCTGGCCAATGCGCTCCAATTCCTCGTGACGTTTGGAGTAGCCGTGAATTTCCGAACTATTAAATTCGTTAAAACTATTGGTGACTATGCTGTAGCCAAAAAGGTGGAGGTTCCACCGCTGTGGCTGTGTGTTGACTTTGTATTAGGGCTGCAACAACAAATCAACAAAATCGCTAATATTCGATTATAAAAAGTGTTGGCAACGAATTTCAATTTCATTATTCTGCTCTTATTTTTATTTTTTTTTGTGTTAACGAAGCTCTGCAGGTTACGTAAGCTGTTACCACAAATTTCATCAATTCGTTGTTGTAGCCCTACTGGGCGCCACATCACATTGTCGTAACCGCCTCTGCCCTTATTATTAATTTTTCAGCGTTGACAAAGCGCTGCAGGTGACCTAAGCGGTTACCACAATGCGACACAACGACTTTTTCGATTTTATCTTTTCGTTGTATCATACGATTTCCGTGTTACTCGCATTGTCATAACCGCTTACGTTTGGGGCGCTGGGCAGATAGACCCAGGACAGGGCATCAATCTATCACTGGGTACACACTCACTCACACAGACACGCATGCATACACACTCTATATGGGGCAATTTGGAGAATTCAATTGACCTTGATCCATGTTTTTGGACTGTGGGAGGAAACCGGAGAACCTGGATCAAACCAACACGGACACGGGGAGAACATGGAAACTCCACCCAGATTGGAATTTGAACCGGGAATCCGTAGTGCTGAGAGGAGAACATGCTAACCACTATTAGAATAATCGTTAATTGCAGCTCTATTGTGTACGTTCAACGTTATAAGTGTGGAAACGGAAACTGGAGAACATGGAAACTCCACCCAGATTGAGATTGGATCCAGGAATCTTGAGAGTGCATGAGAGGTGAATGTGCTAACCACTAAGCCACCGTGCCGCCCTTGGATGGGATATAATGAGGATAATTAAATTCAAACAAGATGGGAACCTGTTATTAATTATGAACCACGTTTAAAATGGAGCGGCACACTGGGCTTAGTGGTTAGCACGGTTTGAATCCCAATCTGGGTGGAGTTTCCATGTTCTCCCCGTGTCCACATGGGTTTCCTCCGGGTTCTCCGGTTTCATTCCACAGTCCAAAAAACATGGATCAAGGTCAATTGAGTTCTCCAAATTGCCCCATATGGAGTGTTGTCTGTGTGAGTGAGTGTATGTCCAACGATAGATTGGCACCCTGTCCTGGGTCTATCTGCCCAGCGCCCAAAACGTTCTCCCCTGGATGGGCATGGGGAACACCCCCCCCCCCGACACTAGTAGAGGATAAAGCTGAAGATAATGAATGAATGAACTTCACCATTGAAGCTTGCATCTCGTTGCCCCGGGGTTTTTCTGGTTGATTTAACTGCTGCCACTGCTACACGCGGACCTGGAGGTAGTGAAGGTGCGTCAATCCATCGCTGGGCACACACTCACTCACACAGACACACTCTATATGGGGCAATTTGGAGGATTCAATTGACCTTGATCCTTGTTTTTGGACTGTGGGAGGAAACCGGAGAACCCGGAGGCAACCCACATGAACACAAGGAGAACATGGAAACCCAGATTGGAATTCGAACCGGGAATCCGTAGTGCTGAGAGGAGAACATGCCAACCACTATTAGAATAATCGTCAGTTGCAGCTCTACTGTGTACGTACAACGTTCTAAGTGTGGAAGCTGCAGAATGAAAAAAAACCCCAGAGGACCCAGAGAAAACAGACGAGGAGAACATTGGAGAACATGCTAACCACTACACTCGTAGATCTTTGAGGAGAACATGGGGTTTTCAAACCAGCAGTCTGTCCAGCACGGGAACCTAACCTGCTGTGTCCTCAATGCCCATGTAAAGAAGACCGTTTCAGGGGCAGGGTAGATACACCCAGGGTACTGATCCATCACTGGGCACACACACACTATATAGGGGCAATTTAGAATAGCCAATTCACTTTAAATCCATGTTTTTGGACTGTAAGGGGAACTTCCCCCAGATTGGGAATCAAACTTGGATCCTCACACTATGTAGGGGCAATTTATATCACTTTAAATCCATGTTTTTGGACTGTAAGGGAAAAAAAACAGAGATCCCAGAGAAAACAGACGAGGAGAACATTGGGAATCAAACTTAGATCACCAACGCTGAGACGAGAACATGCTAACCACTACATACGTAGATCGTTTAGTGTACGTGAGGAGAACATGGGGTTTTCAAACCAGCAGAACCCAATCTGTCCAGCACAGAAACCTGCTGTGTCCTCCATGTCCATGTAGGGAAGAACGTTTCGGGCCTGGGCAGATACACCACATACACACACACACACACACACACTATATAGGGGCAATTAAGAGCACTTTAAATCCATGCTTTTGGACTGAAAAAAAACCCCAGAGAAAACAGACGAGGAGAACATTGGAGAACATGCTAACCACTACACACGTAGATCTTTGAGGAGAACATGGGGTTTTCAAACCAGCAGAACCCAATCTGTCCAGCACAGAAACCTGCTGTGTCCTTCATGCCCATGTAGGGAAGAACATTTTGGGGGCAGGGCAGATACACCCTGGGTACTGATCCATCACTGGGCACACACACACTATATAGGGGCAATTTATAGCACTTAAAATCCATGTTTTTGGACTGTAAGGGAAAAAAAACAGAGATTCCAGAGAAAACGCACCAGGAGAACATGGGGTTTTTCAAACCAACAGAACCCAGTCTGTCCACCACGGGAACCAACCTGCTGTGTCCTCCATGCTCTTGTAGGGAAGATCGTTTCGGGGGCAGGGCAGATACACCCAGGGTACTGATCCATCACTGGGCACACACACACCTATATAGGGGCAATTTAGAGCACTTTAAATCCATGTTCTTAGACTGTAAAGGAAAAAAAACAGAGATCCCAGAGAAAACAGACGAGGAGAACATTGGGAATCAAACTTAGATCACCAACGCTGAGACGAGAACATGCTAACCACTACATACGTAGATCGTTTAGTGTACGTGAGGAGAACATGGGGTTTTCAAACCAGCAGAACCCAATCTGTCCAGCACAGAAACCTGCTGCTTCCTCCATTCCCATGTAGGGAAGAACGTTTCGGGGGCTGGGCAGATACACATAAACACACACTATATAGGGGCAATTAAGAGCACTTTAAATCCATGCTTTTGGACTGAAAAAAACCCCCAGAGAAAACAGACGAGGAGAACATTGGAGAACATGCTAACCACTACACACGTAGATCTTTGAGGAAAACATGGGGTTTTCAAACCAGCAGAACCCGGTCTGTCCAGCACGGGAACCTAACCTGCTGTGTCATTGTTTGACTATTTCTCGGTGTCATTGTGATGATGTTCTCCACGCCTGATGTAATAACTCAGCCGAACACTAGTTAACCTGCCTGATTAACTGGCCTTACCAGATAAGCTGTCCCAGTTAGCCACCCGTTCTCAGTGACGCACCAGGAACCGAGGCACATGCTCACCAGGTCACATCTTCTAGCCGGACTGTTTGGACAGACCCCCCCCCCCCCATCCAGGGTTGTCCTTCACGTGGCAGAACGCTAATTACAGCTGAGTGAATCTCAGTCCGCAGGAGGTGGAGAAGCCTCGATTGGTAAATAAGCGATTGGTAAATAAGCGGCTGGATGAGCTCGTCCCTCCCGTCTCTCGACCCCCGGCGCTTTCACTCTTCCCCAGTGGAACCCGTTCCCTGCACCTTTTTGCATGAAGCGTTTTATCTAATGGCTCCTTTTGAAAACCTTGCCGCTGCCCGGGCGCTGACAGCGAGCCGTTTGATATTAATAGCAAGCCGGCAGCTGTGTTTAAAGGCTTTGCTTCGAGCTGGCGTCCTCACCTCGGTGTCAACTGTCTGCACACAAAGCGGGCTTTCTGGCTTTAATTATCATGTACGGAAAATGAATTCATAAAAGCACCGCGAGGTGAGGCGGCGGAGGCGGCGGTAGAGGTGGCGGCACCTTCTTTCGCCTCGCGCCAGGGTGCGCCTCGTCCCATTGAAGGCCAACTAATGCTCTTGACAGGAACGGTTTAAATGGCTTTCCCTGCGCTGGCTGCTCCGTCACGTTGGAGCAGGCGTGCCCGATACGTCCAGCGCACAGTGCGTGTTGGTGGATCACGCCACAGGTTTGAAGAAAAATGACGTATCGGCGCTTTAATGCACGGTATCAGAAGCACTGAGTTGTTCTGATTCGCTATCTCTATCCCCATGAGGGTGACCTCTACTCCCCCGTCCCTCTCTCTCTCTATTTCCAAACCCGGCACATGTCCACGCCCCCGTGCCTCAATCATGTCTCATTCAAGTGTACATTGCATTCAAACTGTTTCTAAAGATGGGCGGGTCAATGGAATAGGGGTGCGAATCTCTTAGTGTCTGGCGATTCGATTCTGATGTTTGAGGTCACGATTCGATTTAGAATTGATTTTCGATTCAGAGTCGATATTCGCTACGGAGCCGCTATTCGATTCAGAGTCGATTTTTAACTTCAATTGGTTTAAAATGACTCACTATCATGTGTGCCAGCACGGTGGCTTGGTGGTTAGTATGTTCACCTCTCAGCACTAGGGATTCCTGGTTTGAATCCCCATCAGGGTGGAGTTTCCATGTTCTCCCCATGTCCTCGTGGGTTTCCTCCGGGTTCTCCGGTTTCCTCCCACAGTCCAAAAACATGGATCAAGGTCAATTGAATACTCCAAATTGCCCCATATAGAGTGTGTGTGTCTGTGTGAGTGAGTGTGTGCCCTGTGATAGATTGGCGCCCTGTCCTGGGTGTATCTGCCCAGTGCCCGAAACGTTCTCCCCTGGATGGGCATGGATGCCCCCCCCCCCCCCCCCCCCCCCCCCCCCCCCCCCCCCCCCCCCCCCCCCCCCCCCCCCCCCCCCCCCCCCCCCCCCCCCCCCCCCCCCCCCCCCCCCCCCCCCCCCCCCCCCCCCCCCCCCCGTACGCCGGGCTAATCATGGACACGCACTACAAATTAGCCTGCAAACAATCCAATTCCCGCTCGCGCCCTGCTCTCTCCCCAGAGGGTTCTGTCTTGCCCGTGCAGATGGGTGGTAGTAATAAGGGAGACATTTCCTCCCTTCTTGTCGCCCCTCTACTTTACCTCTTTGCCAGAGTGCCAGCGGAGAGCGCTTGTCTGGCTTGTAAATGACCGTTTGGTGATAAGGATGATGAAGGGGAGCAATAAGGGTGACCTTTCGTTAGCCCGTAGGCAAAGCAAACCTCACTATCCCCGGCCCGGGGTACGGGCACATCCACCCTGATAATGTCAGACACCAGAAACAAGAAGCAATGAACGCCCCCCGATTTCAATCTCAAGAGCCGAGGATGAGGATTGCCCCGGCGTGGAGCAGCGCGCTTGTTTTCCCCTCGCGAGCTGTGATTGCGCACCTCTCTGCCGCTGAGTGCCAGCGTGAGGCGAGCGCCGCAGCACCACCTGATTTGACTTGATAATGGCGCACTGATGAGTCTGAGGGGAAAGCAGGCGCCGCAACGGAAAGCGGGCCGCCGAGCTGCTGTCAGCTCGCCGCCGAGGATGAAGTGGGGACGGGGGACGCCGCTTGATACAGCTGTCAGACCCGCCGCGCCGTTAACGGCTCTTACAGCATGTGTGCACGCTGAGCTCGGAGCTGTGCGGAGCTGCGGCGCGCTCGGGACGCCATTTATATCTCCAGCAGCATCATATAAAGCATGAGGATCTTTATCAGATGAAATGAGATTAGAGGTGGAAACGGGGACGGCTTCGCCTCTCAGCGCTGGGTATCCACGTTCGAATCCCAATCTGGGTGGAGTTTCCATGTTCTCCCCGTGTCCGCGTGAGTTTCCTCCGGGTTCTCCGGTTTCCTCCCACAGTCCAAAAACATGGATCAAGTCAATGGATTGCCCCAAATTGCCCCACATAGAGTGTGTCTGTGTGAGTGAGTGTGTGCCCACCGATAGATTGGCACCCTGTCCTGGATGTATCTGCCCAACCCCCAAAAAGTTCTCCCCTTAATGGGAACCCCCCCCACCCGCGATCCTAGTAGTGGAAAATAATGCATGGATGGAATCCCAATCTGGGTGGAGTTTCCATGTTCTCCCCGTGTCCGCATGGGTTTCCTCCTGGTTCTCCGGGTTTCTTCCCACAGTCCATTAACCTGGATCACGGTCAGTTGAATTCTCCAGATTGCCCCATATAACGTGTGTTATTGTGTGTTTGTGTGCAAGTGTGTGTCAAGCAATATATTGGCGCCCTGTCCTGGGTGTATCTGCCCAGCGCCCGAAACGTTCTCCCCTGGATGGGCATGGGGTTTCCTCCCACAGTCCAAAAACACAGATCAAGGTGAATTGAATTCTCCAAATTGCCCTGTATAGAGTGAGTCTGTGTGAGTGAGTGTGTGCCCAGCCATAGATTGGCGCCCTGTCCTGGGTGTATCTGCCCAGCGCCCGAGACGTTCTCCCCTGGATGGGCATGAGAAACAGCCCCCTCCCCACGACCCTAGTAGAGGAGAAAACGGAGCTGATTGATGGATAGAAGTGCTAAAACCCGAGCGCTTCATTCCTCTGATCACCTTTAAGGCCGTCTTTTTATCGAGTCGTCACCTCTTCCCCGCGTGTTTCAGCTTAGAACCGATTTTAAATCCACGCTGCTCAAGGACACCGTCTCAGCGGCGGCTCTGAGGGGCTGTGGAAGTGAATGATCATAATTAACTTGGATCCGATCCAGTCCGGCTCTTACTCTTTGTTCTAATGTGAGCACGTCCCGCTGTGTTTGCTCCTCCAACCAAAAGATGCACCGTGCACATCCTTGAAGGGGCGCTCTCGCTCTCTCTCTCTCTCTCTCTCTCTCTCTCTCTCTCTCTCTCTCTCTCTCTCTCTCTCTCTCTCTCTGTCTCCTCTCTCCCTCTTCCTGTGTGAGTGTTATCACAGTGGATACTGTTGCAATTAATATTAATGTGGTGTGAAGCACACTAGAGTGGCCTGATCCCCACGCCTGGATGGGAGACCGGCGGCAGAACAACCGCGGCTGGCGGATAAGGATCGATGCAGGATATGACAACTCTAATGTGTCCGAGACGAGCTCTGCGTGCTCTGCGGATGGAGGATGGCCGTGCGACTGTGACTGCTGTGTTCAGCATTGTATGCAGCTGTTTATTTTAGGGGTGCAGGAAAAAAATCGATTCTTCAAAGAATCGCGATTCGTAGACCTGGCGATTCTGAATCGACTCGCAATGCCCAAGAATCGATTTTTAAAGCATGCGTTTAAGTTTTATTTTGGCGCCCCCTCCCGAGCGTACTGCATATCGCATTACGGATCCGATTGGCCCAGCCCCCGTTGTAGTTCGCTAGCAGGAAGCATTGGGCTGGGGGCGGGGGGGGGGAACGGGATTCGTCCCCCTGTCGTCGCGGTTAAAAGCTGCCGTTTGGCTTTTAACGTCAGGAAGAATGAGAGCTCGACATGAGGGCAACTGTTTACAACGAGTGTAAAATGAAATCGAGGTATTTTGCAAATACAACAAATGCGCGAGCCTGTTTGGCGCGACATCACCCTGAACTAAAAGACGTTTAAAATATGTTTAATATTTAAGGTTAAGTTTTGAAAATGTCGTAAATGTTGGTGCAATATACTTAAAAAGACTGAAGTATGGATTTTATTTTTAATGTTAAGTTTTAGCCCAGCGATGGATTGGCGCCCTGTCCTGGGTCTATCTGCCCAGCGCTCGAGACGTTCTCCCCTGGATGGGCATGGGGAACCCCACCGCGACCCTAATAGAGGATAAACCAGGAGATAATGAATGAATGAATATTAGGTTTTAAAGATTTGCAGAATGTAAAGTGACTCTGACTGTAAAGTCTGGATTTTAGTTTGGATTAAAGGTTAATGCACCATGGTCAACTTTGATATTAATATATTTAGAATTATTTGTTTATTGATGGATGTTTTTATGTAAGAAAAAGCCAGGCAGCTCAGCTAACCGAACACTTCTCATTTTAATTTAGTGCAATCCTATTTTTATATAAATATAAAATGATGCAAAAAGATTTGATACAGGACGGAACCTGAAAGGATTGTTTTAATTAAATGTTCTATTTGTTCACATCATCATTTCATCTTTTTTAAATCACAAAATGTAAACAAAATTTAAAGAGCATTAGAACTGAAAAATCGATTCTGAAGCGAAAATCGATTCTATATCGAATCGTGACCTCAAAAATCGGAATCGTATCGAATCGCCAGACACTGAGAGATTCGCACCCCTAGTTTATTTAGTCACATGGTAACGATGCTCGCCGCCACTGTGTGTGGTCTGCCCATCATTCTGCCCCCGGGGTAAACAGGTAGCAGACATCTTGTGTCTGCGGCACCTTCACCGGGGCTGCGTTTCCATTGGTATGCAGAACAGCGGCGGCACAAAGCACTTCATTATGCCAAATTACATCACGATCCGCCTCATGATTGGCCGGCTTCTCTAAATCGGAGCGAGCCCTAATCTCCTGGTTTTCGCTCGGGGACCTGGAAACAGCGCCAGAGGGAGGAAGCTTGGAAATGGTCCGGCATCAGAATGCCGTTGACGGGGTGGCCATACGCCGGTCGGAGCTCTGTCCATCCTCCCAGGGACCCTGTTTCCGTCTCGGGCGGAGCAGCTAGTATGTGCCACAGCGCACGCTCCCCGGAGAAGTCCATTATACAGCCGGGATATCAAAGCATGCATCATTTATGCTGGCTGCGCATGCCCGCGCCACCTGCATATTTAATGACGGATTATTGTGCTCCGTAAACGGAGCTTTAAAACATTCGGGATCACATCAAGCCCTCCTGGCAGGAGTGAAACCCCGTGCACCGGCCGGCTATTTTCTTGATTATCGGCAGTCTTCGGGACTGTTCAGTAGGGCTGCTGAAAAAAATCACGATTCGTAGTCCAGGCGATTCAGAATCGATTCAAAACGCTCAAGAATCCATTCATTCATTCATTATCTTCCGCTTTATCTTCTATTAGGGTCGCGGTGGGGTTCCCCATGCCCATCCAGGGGAGAACGTTTCAGGCGCTGGGCAGATAGACCCAGGACAGGGCGCCAATCCATCGCTGGGCACACACACTCTATATGGGGCAATTTGGAGAATTCACTTAACTTGTTCCATGTTTTTGGACTGTGGGAGGAAACCGGAGAACCCGGAGGAAACCCACGCAGACACGGGAAGAACATGGAAACTCCACCCAGATGGGGATTCGAACCGGGAATCCCTAGTGCTGAGAGGCGAACGTGCAAAGCACTAAGCCACCGTGCCGCATCGCTCAAGAATCGATTTAAAAAAAAAATTGTTTTTAAGTTTTATTTTTTGGCGCCCCCTCCCGAGCGTACTGCATATCGCATTACGGATCCGCTCGGCCACCGTACAGCACACTTGTTAACCAGCTCCTATTGTAGTTTGCTAGCATAGAGCGGGGGGGGGGGGTAAAGAGAGCGCGATTCGACCCCCCCAGTCTGCGTTAAAGCTGCTGTTTGGCTTTTAAAGTCAGAAACAGAGAGACCTGGACATGAGGGCAACTGTTTACAACGAGTGTAAAATAAAATCACGGTGCTTTGGAAATACAACAAACCTGCGAGCCCGTTTGTCATGACATCACTCTGAGATAAAAGTCGTTGAAAAATATATTTAAAGTTCATTCATTATTCATTCATTATCTCCCGCTTTATCCTCTATTAGGGTCGCGGTGGGGTTCCCCATGCCCATCCAGGGGAGAAAGTTTCGGGCGCTGGGCAGATAGACCCAGAACAGGGCGCCAATCCATCACTGGGCACACACTTACTCACACAGACACACTCTATATGGGGCAATTTGGAGAATTCAATTGACTTTTTCCATGTTTTTGGACTGTGGGAGGAAACCGGAGAACCCGGAGGAAACCCACGCAGACACGGGGAGAACATGGAAACTCCACCCAGATGGGGATTCGAACCAGGAATCCCTAGCACTGAGAGGCGAACGTGCTAACCACTAAGCCACCGTGCCGCCATATTTAAGGTTAAGTTTTAAAAATGTAGCGAATGCTGTTGCAATGTAGTTAAATAGACTGAAGTGTGGATTTCATTTAAGTTTTTTAAGATTTGCAGAATCTAAAGTCACTCTGACTGTAAAGTCTGTATTTTAGTTTGGATTAAAGGTTAATGCACCATGGTAAACTTTGGTATTAATATATTTGGAATTATTTGTTCATTGATAGATTTTTTTTACAAAATAGCTAAGCTAACCTAATACTGCTGATTTTAATTTAGCGCAATCCTATTTTTTTTGTATAAATATAAAATAAAGCAAAAAGATTTGATACAGGAAGGAACCTGTGAGTATGTTGTATTTGTTTACATCGTCGTTTCATCTTTTCAAGCAAACCATTTAAACCAAATTTAAAAACCATTTACGGTGGCTTAGTGGTTAGCACGTTCGCCTCTCAGCACTAGGGATTCCCGGTTCGAATCCCCATCTGGGTGGAGTTTCCATGTTCTCCCCGTGTCCGTGTGGGTTTCCTCCGGGTTCTCCGGGTTCCTCTCACAGTCCAAAAACATGGATGAAGTCAATTGAATTCTCCAAATTGCCCTATATAGAGTGTGTGTGTGAGTGAGTGTGAGCCCAGCATTGGATTGGCGCCCTGTCCTGGGTCTATCTGCCCAGCTCTTGAGACGTTCTTCCCTGGATGGGCATGGGGAACCCCACCACGACCCTAATAGAGGATAAGCGGGAGATAATGAATGAATAAAAACCATTTGAACTGAAAAATCGTTTCTGAATCGAATCGTGACCTCAAAAATCGGAATCGAATCGAATCGCCAGACTCAGAGATTCAGCTCTTTGTCCGATGGTGTGCAGGATGCTTTTCCCCTTTCTGCTGCGCTCAGTCACTTTGCGGCGATGGCTTTCCGTGTAAAATGGCAGCGAGGCCGGCTGGAATGTGTTTGCACAGGCCGTGCCGCTCCACCATATTAGCTCCACTGGCTACAAGTAATCAGTTTTGCCTCTTTATTAGGGATCAGCCCTCTAAAGCCTTCACAAATACTGAGCATCCGCCGCTCGCGCTCCCTCGCACGCTCTCGCTGGCTCCCACTCTGGTTTCTGTGTAAATATCACACTGTCTGATGAGGGGGAAACTGATTACATCTCCACCGGGGGATTAGGCCAGCCATTTTGTTTAACTCTTAATGCTTGTGTTGCCTTCCTGCTGACTGCTGGTTTAAAAGCAGCCCCGTCTGGATTTCTGCTCGCAGATGGAAACCTTTTGATTTGTCTCTTTTCTTTTTTTCTGTCTTATTGGATACTCCGCCGTCTGAGAGCCGAGTCCAGATCGAAGGCGTTTGCAGTTTCTTGTCGGCGTTGCCCGGCTGATCAGCCAACTGCTGAAAGCCTTTACCAGTCAGGACTCCAAATCTGATAAAGCAGGATTCCACATCTGTCTTCATCTGAATTACAGGATGGTTTTCAGAACGCATTACATTTCTATACGTTCTATCAGGATTTCAGTGAGTTCTAGAGGATGTGTCTGTTTTAGAGATATAAGTTCAATTAATTTATTTATAGAGCGCTTTTTATAATAGCACATTGTCATGTACAGATTTAATGATCAGGTGACCTGATTTATATATATATATAATTTATATATTTTATATATATATATATTATTTATATATATACCTGTATGTATGTATGTGTATGTATATATATATATAT
>JAFMOD010000550.1:404280-415877 GCA_019802435.1 Corydoras maculifer | reverse complement strand
TGGGTTTCCTCCGGGTTCTCCGGTTTCCTCCCACAGTCCAAAAACATGGATCAAGTTAATTGAATTCTCAAAATTGCCCCATATAGAGTGTGTCTGTGTGAGTGAGTGTGTGCCCAGCGATGGATTGGCGCCCTGTCCTGGGTCTATCTGCCCAGCGCCCGAGACGTTCTCCCCTGGATGGGCATGGGGAACCCCACCGCGACCCTAATAGAGGATAAAGCGGGAGATAATGAATGAATACAAATGTGTGTGTGTGTGTATGTATGTGTGTGTGTGTGTGTGTGTGTATATATATATATATATATTTGCCTTGCCACTAATCTGATTTATGTTCAGGGAACTGTGGGGGGGGGGGGTGTGCTTTATCGGTAACAACATCAACAAAGCTTCTGTAACTGTTGCCGCTGCAGAAAACTGCTGACCTCAGCGATTGACCGGCACAGTAACACAGCCCGTCAGCCCTTTTGATTGAACAGGTTTCATTCCGGCTCTCTTCATGTTGCACGTCTTCATCATTCTGTACTTTAGGTCTGGATCATGGTGCAGCTTTCTTCTCCATCTCAGTGCACTGAAGCAATGCGTACAAATAGCAAATGCTTTTTTTTTTTTTTTTTAGTTCTGTGTTTTTAATTAATACCTTACTCCATCTTAAATATTTACTCTGCTTCCTTCGGTTAATGGACGACCAAACATCCCGGGGGGTATGCCAGGCTGTACACTGACGGTTCTAATGAATGGCCTATTGCGGGGAGATTAAACACTTAGTGTTGTGTGTTTGTTCATCGGAAAATTGAAGTGAAGTGCCTCGCACACATGAGCGGGTGATTTAAGGTGAAACGCTGGAGGACACGGCAGACGCTGGCGGAAAAAGTGCCGACCTTTCCTTATTCGCGTGCGGCACTTGCGCTCGTTCATGTGCTTCTCCACCTCGACTGTTTCTAAACCCCGTGCCCTTCTCTCTCCTGGCTAAGGCTGCAGAGAGTGAGCAGGGAGGGGCCACGTATTCACATAAGTGCAGATGAAAAGACATCACTGTTCCGTTGCTTAATTGAGGGGAAGCTCCCTTGACACTTTCTCAGGCAGCCATCGCTCCAGCTGCAGTCTGGGAAAGCCGGCTGAACCTTGATACAAAGAGACAGTAGTTAAGGATCATGCTGTAGAGCGGCAGGGAAATGATTAAATAAAAATCGACATTACACCCTGAAACCACCTCCATCTTCAAGCCTGCAGGTGCCCAGGTTTCTCCGTCGACCCTGAAAGAAATGGATCTGCTAAATATTTCAGCACAGGGCCAATAAAAAAGGGCTGGAGCCGTGAAAGAGAAAACAAAACCGAGGCGGAGACAGACGAGAGCAGCGAGGTTCTGACACCAGTCATTTAGGCGGAAAGCGAGAGAGCAGTGAGCGGCGGCCAGGGCAAGCCGGGGCATCGCTCTCATTGGTCTAGCCGTGTTTACTCCTCTCTGTCTAGGTGCTCGACTGCCAAATGTGACAATCCTCCCCCATATTAATGCCTTCAGCCCCATAAGCCTCCCTCCCTTCGTCGGCCGGGTCGATATTGACCCAGAATGGATTGAATAGGAGAATGTTATTGCATCCTTTCTGCTTATGCGATGGGTCTTAATCAGATGTCATCGGGTTTTTTCGTATTTTTTTTATCAACCCTGGCTAAATGAGTGATGTTGGGAGCTGGCGTGATGGATGCTATAGTCACAATGCCTTCGGCCCTTCTTCTGCTGATTTTAATTAAGTGGAGCCCGCTGTGCAAAGAGAGGAGTCAAAGCTGTTCCAGCATCGCTCAATAACACCTAATGCGAAAGTGGGATGAGATGATGAGTGTGCACACACCATTATGGAGTTGATGTTTTCGTGTAGTTTACATCCATTAGAGATGATGATGATGATGCACTAGATGCTATTTTATTATCCTTTTATTGACTCCTGTCATTCGGGCTGCAAGGTTTAATACAGTAGCTATTAAAGGCCTCTTTACAATTATCGGCAGCCCTCCGAACGAGAAATAAAATGGCTTTAGCTTTAGTGGAGGGAGTTTAACTGGACACTAAAAAGGTACAATCTCTCAAATTTAAGAGAAATGCTAGAGGCAACTTTATTCGATCTATTTTTGTTTCGCATCGCACCGCTATTATCTTCCACTCATTCATATACTAAGAACTAGGGTCGGGGGAGGGGGGGACATTTCGGGGCTGGGCAGATACAAGCAGGACATGATGCCAATCCTTTGCTGGGCACACACTCACTTGCACAATATATAGGGCAATAGAGAGCAGTCAATTTACCTTGAATCCATGTTTTTGGACTGTGTGAGGAAACTGGAGAACCCCGAGAAATCCCTCGCAGGCACAGGGAGAACATGGAAGATGAAATCAGAATCCTAATACTTTATTGATCCCTGGGGAGGATTGCAAATGTTACAGTTGCTCAAGTTATAAAATGTGTGTGTGTGTGTGTATGTAATAAAACATAAAAATGTGTGTGTGTTTGTATATATATATATATAAACACACACACACAAATTTTATGTTTTATTACATACACACACATTATATATATATATATATATTTGTGTGTGTATGTATTGTATGTATATACACAATGTCAGGATCAGTATTAAAAAGAGTAAAGTGGCATAGTATTGTATACTAATGTTTTATAATAATATGAGTATAAAACAATATCAGTATAAATTTACCGGTTTAATTTAAGGTTCCTGAAGGAAAAGCACTATTTCTTAATGAAGCAATAAGGCATATGGGAAATGAGGCGTTATTAAGCACGACCCTAAGTGGAGTGCCATTATACCCCTTACCCTTAAATTTTTTCACAATAATTAACAACATATATACAATGATATATACAAGGCTTATATAACACTGTAAAGCTGCTTTGTGACAGTGTACTATTATAAAAAGCACTATGTAAATGAATTACTTGGACTTTCTTGAACTCCACCTAGATTCAAACCTGGATGCCCAGCGCTGAGAGGAGAACGTGCTAACCACTAAGCCACCGTGTTTTAGTTTCTTAATTTGGGGCGGCGCGGTGGCTTAGTGGTTAGAGTTTCCATGTTCTTCCCGTGTCCGCGTGGGTTTCCTCCGGGTTCTCCTGTTTCCTCCCACAGTCCAAAAACATGGATCAAGTCAATTGAGTTCTCCAAATTGCCCCATATATATAGAGTGTGTGTGAGTGAGTGTGTGCCCAGTGATAGGTTGGCACCCTGTCCTGGGTGTATCTGCCCAGCGCCTGAAACGTTCTCCTCTGGATGGGCATGGGGAACCCCCCCCACGACCCTAATAGAGGATAAAGCGCAAGATAATGAATGGTGTCTTAATTTGATCAAAGCATCAAAACTTTAAAGCTCTGTACTCTGTACTCTGATGTATACTCACCAGCTGCTTCATTAGGTCCAAACTCGTTTCCAGACTCATTGTTCATCTTTTAAATCAAATTTTATCTTAAAGAGGCACTTCAAAGTTTGACGATTACAAATCTGTTTCTTCAAGTTGACATGGGGTTGGTAAAGTCTGTTTTGGGTTTTTTTAGTCATGTGATTTCAGCTGGCTTATCTTTAAACCTACTGCTTATGCAATGTCAAGAAACAGTGCGCTGCTTTCTTTCTTCTTCAGGGAACGTTAAAGAAAACCACTATATTTATACTGACATCGTGTTCTGCGTTCTACTCTGTTGGACCTGAATTTGTGGTGTTTAAAGGAACCTGATTTTATTTCAGTGTTTAATTTCATAACAAGCAGGATGTTTATGATGCACTCTCTCTGCAGTCTGTCAATGATTAGTTCCAGTCCTTAATTCTGATTGGCTGAGCCGTTTGTTCAGCCGTAAAATTATTGACAATCATGCACAACTCTGACAACTTCGCATTTGTATCAGTGCGTGATATACATTGTTCAAAATAACATATATATATATATCCATAAATGGAAATTAACATTAATATATGTAAACCGGTTACTGTTACTCAGCGATCGACGTTCTCTTTAAATACCGGACTAGATCACGTTTATATAATTTAAGTACGTATTTTTTAAAATACAAACACGGCATCTATTTAATAAGGCCGTCGTTGGCTTGTGGTTAAGGAACCAGCCTTTCGACCTGAAGGTCACTGGGTTGATTCCCGGTCCCACCGAATATTATTACGGACGACCGTCTCAGGTACATGGGCCCCATTACTCACACAATATATAGAGGCAATGTACCTTGTTAATTGACCTTGAATCCATGTTTTTTGGACTGTTCGAGGAAACCGGAGAACCCGGAATGTGTTATGACGGTAGGCGGCTTCAGAACTGTATGTGTGTGTTTCTCTGCACAGATGGGTTAAATGTGCAGGACCAATTCCTCTATGTGTAAGCACTGTAGGCCAAATAGATCGCTATACCGAGGCTGTTAATTATTGTGAATAAATTAAGGGAAAGTGGTATAATGGTGCTCCACTAGGGGTCGTGCTTAATAACGCCTCTTTCCCATGATTAATTCACACCCTCGAGTGCCTTATTGCTTTATTAAGATACAGTGTGTTTCTTTCTTGCTTTCGGGAGCCTTAAACCCATGTGTTCTACACTGTTGGACCTTACTGTGTGGTAATAAAGCAGACCTGATCTTATTTCAGTAGATTTAATTTAATAACAAACAGGGACTTTAATACGCACTCAGTCCAGCTATGTTTCCTTCAGTTTTAAACCACACTTCACTTGTTTCGTCCAAATTGTATTTGATTCAGTCCATGGTTTCAAATCCAAACATCCGGTGTATTTCTGAGGATGGAAAATGGGTTCCAGGTGCCAAAAGTTCGTCATTTATTTATAGAGCGCTTTTTACAATAGCACATCGTCACAAAGCAGCTTTACAGTGTTATAAGCCTTTAAACCCCCATAGAGCAAGCTGAAGCGACAGTGGCAAGACAAAAACTCCCTGTTATGTTGAAATTTAAAGGAAGAAACCTTGTGAGGACATAAACTCAGTCGGGGACTCATCCTCCTTACAGATTGTATGATGATCAGGTGACCCGTATTTAACAATTAGAAACTATATAAGTCTGTCCTGCAGGACCGTCAGTCCAATAGGTTGTCCAGTTTCCGTCCAGTTGTTGTGGTAGACGGTGTGCGGCACAGCAAGTGTTATGTTGGACGGCTAGTCCAATAAAAAGTCCAGCTTCCGTCCAGTTGTTGTGGTAGACGGTGTGCGGCACAGCAAGTGTTATGTTGGACGGCTAGTCCAATAAAAAGTCCAGCTTCCGTCCAGTTGTTGTGGTAGACGGTGTGCGGCACAGCAAGTGTTATGTTGGACGGCTAGTCCAATAAAAAGTCCAGCTTCCGTCCCCCCCCCCCCCCCCCCCCCCCCCCCCCCCCCCCCCCCCCCCCCCCCCCCCCCCCCCCCCCCCCCCCCCCCCCCCCCCCCCCCCCCCCCCCCCCCCCCCGTTGTCTGTGGTTGCTGCAGGAAAACGAAGCACTTGTCACTTTTCCTGTATTAATGAACCATGTACAGTGTGTTTCACTTCTCCACAGTGACAGCTCCGGCTATGGATTTACACATTCACCTCCTGGTTCACTAATATTTAATAGTTGATTTATTTTTTTAACCGACCAAATGCAAAGTGAGTTTTGGTTACAGAGCACGCCCTGTAATCAGCACTGTTTACATATTAGTTTCCTTCTGCTTGGTAACTGTCAGTCAGAGCACACCTCAGCTAGCGGCACTGTGTTTATATAAAACTGGATACTCACTGTGTGGAAATGTCAAGATGTGGGTTTAATAAAGCCATAAGGCTCGAGAGGGCATGCTTCATCAGGAATAAACCACGGTAAAGAGGTGTTAGGCATGACCCCAAGTCGAGTACAGGTACACCTCCTTCCTGTGATTTATTCACAATAATACACAACCTCTGCTGCCTATTTTTTTTTTAAATAACGTTTTTAAAAACACCATGATAGTAAAACAAGGTTTAAATTAAAAAATGTGTTTATTTAAAACTTATTCATTCATTATCTTCCGCTTTACCCTATATAAGGGTCGCGCGGGGAAAAAGAACGTTTCGGACGCTGGGCAGATAGACCCAGGACAGGGTGCCAATCCATCGCTGGGCACACACTCATTCACACAGACACACTCTATATGGGGCAATTTGGACTGCGGGAGGAAACCGGAGAACCCGGAGGAAACCCACGTGGACATGGGGAGAACATGGAAACTCCACCCAGATGGGGATTTGAACCGGGAATCCCTAGTGCTGAGAGGAGAACATGCTAACCACTAAGCCACCGTGCCGCCTATTTAAAACTTAATTATAAAAAATAAAAAAAAATAAAAAAAAAGCTGATCCTCCATGACGTGATATAATCCAGTTTTTTTATTTTATTTTATTTTTATTAAAAAATCAATAAGTATAAATAATGTGTTGCACAGACTTTTTGCCCCTTTTAAAATCATCCATGTGTTGTGCAGATTTTTTGCCCCTTTTAATATCGACCCTGTGTTGCACAGCCTATTTGCCCCTTTTAAAATTGACCTTTTAATTTTAACTGTGCACTGCAGTGTTTCTGCCCCTTTTAATATTGACTGTGTGTTGCACAGTCCATTTGCCCCTGTTAATATCGATCCTGGGTTGCACAGTCTTTTTTTTGCCCCTTTTAATAGCGACTGTGCACTGCAGTCTATTTGCCCCTTTTAATATTGATCCTGTGTTGCACAGTTTTTTGTTTTTTTTAATATCATCCTTTTTATATCAACTGTGCACTGCAGTCTTTTTGCCCCTTTTAAAATTGACCAAGTGTTGCCCGGTCTTTACTCTGGTTTAAAATCGAAACGAAACTCTGCTAATGAACTTTTATTATAATTGTAAAGCATGGGATTTGATGCACCTGCTATTAATTAGCCTTTTAATTGAGGAAGCCTTAACCTTTGATAAGCACTTGTGTTCGATAGATGGCGCCGCCACGGCAACGCTCGGAGTAAACTTTACTCTTCATTTATTAGACTGAAAGGCAGGTCTGAAGGTCGATGCAGGAAGCTTTTTCATTTGCTTTCTTTTATCGCTGACGGGATTCGAGCGAGCTGTCGCTTCTTCTGTTGAACATGGCAGCGTGGCGTCCGTAAAGAAACCAAGAAGAATAAGAAGTGTTGGAGAGGAGCGCGGTGTTGTCCATAAATGGAGAATTAAATTGCCCTTGATCCATGTTTTTGGACTGTGGGAGGAAACCGGAGAACCCGGAGGAAACCCACGCGGACAACATGGAAACTCCACCCAGATGGGGATTCAAACCGGGAATCCCCATTCATTATCTCCCGCTTCATCCTCTATTAGGGTCACGGTGGGGTCCCCCATGCCCATCCAGGGGAGAACGTCTCGGGCGCTGGGCAGATAGACCCAGGACAGGGCGCCAATCCATCGCTGGGCACAAACTCACTCAGACAGACATACTCTATATGGGGCAATTTGGAGAATTCACTTGACTTGATCCATGTTTTTGGACTGTGGAAGGAAACCGGAGAACCCGGAGGAAACCCACGCAGACACGGGGAGAACATGGAAACTCCACCCAGATGGGGATTCAAACCAGGATTCCCTAATGCTGAGAGGCGAACATGCTAACCACTAAGCCACCGTGCGTAACTGGGGTCCGTCACCATAATTTAGTTTTTGTCTCATGTACCACGTGATATAAATGATAATCAAATTTTCTTGAATCTTAAGAGCCAGATGCAGTCTGACTTTGGTGGAGTGCTATTTGAATGGCGCAGTATTGTTTTGATCTACAATAATGTTATTTACGACTGTTGTCAGTTTATTGTTGATGTCAAATTTGCGTAGCTGCCAACTGGCACACGCTTCAGCTCTGTGCACTGCAGCATGGCTGCGTGGGGATCAAGCGGGGGGGGGGGGGGTGTACACGCTTGTGTTGACAATTCACTGCCAAGATAGCAATGCATGTCTGACTGCTGACGTCTGCCTAGATTGTTTTCAGTCAGTGGTGCAGCCATGTGCCAAAAGTGTACCACCACGCCCAGCGCTGTAGATTTAGTCTCTGCAGCGTTGCTAATTAAACTGTGCAGTGTAAGATAGCAATGAGCATCACACCGCACCTTATGCAGGGTGTCGTGTACGACCCGATGTCTTAAGCGCTGCACATTTTGATCATTCTGAGATATCTTCCTGCTCCTCGCCTCAACTCTGCGACTGAGGTGTCATCAGCCGCCTTAGGCTGCAATCCATTACATGTAACGGCTGCTGACACCCAGTGCTGCTCCTGTTTATTTAAAGTCTGAGCAGTGACTAAAGCTGTAACTTTAGAGGTAAGAATCGAATGTACTATGTACGTTCTGCCCTGATGCTTACCTCTTTAAAATAATAACGTTCCATCCATCCATCATCTTCCACTTTATCCTCTACTAGGGTCTTGGGGGAGGGGGGGGGTTCACTATGCCTATCCAGGGGAGAATGTTTCGGGTGCTGGGCAAATACACCCAGGACAGGGCGCCTATCTATCATGGGCATACACTCACTCACACAGACACACTCTATATGGGGCAAATTGGAGAGTTCAGTTGACTTAATTCATGTTTTTAGACTGTGGAAGGAAACCGGAGAACCCGGAGGAAACCCACGCGGACACGGGGAGAACATAGAAACTCCACCCAGATTGGGATTCGAACCGGGATTCCGTAGTGCTGAGAGGAGAACATGCTAACCACTAAACCACCGTGCCGCCCATAATACTAATTTCAAATGACATTATTCTAGATCAAAACAAAACTGCTGCATTGCGCCATTAAAATAGCACTCCACCAAAGTCAGACTGCATCTGGCTCTTAAGCACACACACACATAGGTAGGCATGAAATGATTTACAGATTAAAGGTATGATTATTGTTAAGAAACAACTAGATTATACGATTATTACGCAATAACTAATATCGCAATATTATCTTCCGCTTAATCCTCGACTAGGTTCAGGAGAGGGGGGGAGGGGGGAGGGTGTTCCCTGTGTCCGTCCAAGGGACAACGTTTTGGGTGCTGGGTATCTACCCAGGACAGAGCACCGATCTATTGCTGGGCACACACTCACTCCTCATGTTGACGCGCTCTTACGATTAATTAACTGTAACGTTTTTAATCGGGAATCATTAAAAAAAAAAATTCAATTTTGTCCTTCATATACACAAGTATGGGCGGCACGGCGGCTTAGTGGTTAGCATGTTCTCCTCTCAGCACTAGGGATTCCCGGTTCGAATTCCCATCTGGGTGGAGTTTCCATGTTCTCCCCGTGTCCGCGTGGGTTTCCTCCGGGTTCTCTGGGTTTCCTTCCACAGTCCAAAAACATGGATTAAGGTCAATTGAGTTCTCCAAATTGCCCCATATAGAGTGTGTCTGTGTGAGGTTGTGCCCAGTGATAGATTGGCACCCTGTCCTGGGTGTATCTGCCCAGCTCCCGAAACGTTCTCCCCTGGATGGGCATGGGGAACCCCCCCCCCCCCCCCACCCTAGTAGAGGATAAAGCGGAAGATAATGGATAGATGTAATTAAAATCTCTATTGCATCCCATGCTGTGTGGATTTGGCTTGTTCTCCCCTTGTCTCGTTGGTGTGTCTGCTGTGTAAGGTTCAGGCGACGTGTCGTGGATGTTTTCATTGCGCTGCTAATCAGGGTGAGCGTTTGGAACACGACTGGATGCATTGATTTTTGTTGCCTCCACGTTTTCTCGCCATCGACTCGCCTCTCGTCGGGCAGCCAGCCGCTGTGCAGTGTCTATGAAGCAGTCGCTTGCTCAGCGAACAGGAACCTTTGACAGTGCAGCACTGAACTCTGAAGGTGGATGAAGGAAAATTAAAAGCCCAAACTTTAAAAAGGGAATATCAAGGTGCATGACAGATCGACTCATGAAATATCCAAACACCTCCCTAAACACCGGCGCATGAGCGAGAGGAAAGCAGGGTAGTTTGTACACATGGCTGTGTCTCAAATTGCGGACTGTTTTAATGCATCATGGTGAATCAGACTCAGTTTTATTTTGCCAAGTATGTTACACACAGGGCGGCACGGTGGCTTAGTGGTTAGCATGTTCTCCTCTTAGCACTAGGGATTCCCGGTTCGAATTCCCATCTGGGTGGAGTTTCCATGTTCTCCCCTGTGTCTGCGTGGGTTTCCTCCGTGGATCAAGTCATGGAAACATGGATCAAGTCAATTGAGGTCTCCAAATTGCCCCATATAGAGTGTGTTTGTGTGAGTGAGTGTAGATATATTGGCATCCTGTCCTGGGTGTATCTGCCCAGCGCCCAAAACGTTCTCCCCTGGATGGGGGAACCCCACCCCCCACCCCCCGCGACCCTAATAAAGGATAAAACGCAAGATAATGAATGAATAAGTTTTAAATAAACACATTATTTAATTAAACCTTGTTTTAATATCATGGTGTTTTTATAAATGTTTTTAAAAAAAAGAAAATAGGCAGCAGAGGTTGTGTATTATTGTGAATAAATCACAGGAATGACAATTTACTGTATTTACAATTTATGCACATCTATTTACAAAAAACAAATTTGCTGTACCTGTGATACTTATGTTATAAAATATCAAATATATATATATATATATATATATATATATATATATATATATATATAAAGGTGCATTTATGCTGTAGTAATTATAAGCTGTTTATAAGTGGAATGGCGTAGGGAAAGAAACTGTTTGAGTGTCTGGTTGTTTGGTTGAAGTGTCTCTCGTCTGATGACTCGGGTCTTTAGAGACTCGCTCGTTGGTACTTGTGTATAGCAGCCGTGTGATTTGACGACAAAACGATCATTACAAACCTTAATGTTCCATCTTAAAGTGGACTATACACTGGAGATTCAGTCTCCATCCTTCTCATTTTGTTTAATATTGCGCTGGCTGATGATAAAAATAAGAAACTCGCAACCTGTGGTATCGCACTGGACTTTCACATTTACATGACGGTGCACATTCACCGTTGCGTTGTTTCTTCAGTCGTATGCAAACTTGATGGCTTCGTTTCTGATTTTGGCTCTCTTTATATCTCTTTTTGAGAACACCGTCCGGCTTAGTGGTTATCACATTCGTCTCTCAGCACTAGGGATTCCCGGTTCAAATCCCTATCTGGGTGCAGTTTCCATGTCCTCCCCGTGTCCATGTGAGTTTCCACCGGGTTCTCTGGTTTTCTCCCACAGTCCAAAAACATGGATCAAGGTCAATTGAATTCGCCAACTTGTAAGTGAGTGAGTGTGTGTGCCCAGGGATAGATTAGCACCCTGTCCTGGGTGTATCTGCCCAGCCCCCGAGTTGTTCTCCCCTGGATGGGCATGGAGAACTTCCCCTCCACGACCCTAATATAGGATAAAGCGGAAGATAATGAATGGATGGATGGATGGAGAATACTGTGCAAGACCTTTCAACCGTACTTATGCTCTCTTGCTTCCACGCACTATTTTCTTATATAGTTTGGCGTCCAAATTCACCGGTGATCTAAAACACGACTTCAATAATGACAGACAAATAGTTTTTTTTCTATGATCTTAGGTTTATTATTCAATACAACGATCATT
>JAFMOD010000550.1:379280-399280 GCA_019802435.1 Corydoras maculifer | reverse complement strand
GAAACTCCAACCAGATAGGGATTCGAAAAAAAAAATCGTAGGTTTAACTTTATTAGTGATGGTGCAGTTTCTGAGACATGTCCTGCGGTCGACACCCATGATCCATGCGGGGGCACAGGTGCGAGTGTGTTGGCTTCTGCTGGTGTAGAGACATGGACATGTATGGAATGAAGTGGCGAGTGAGGGAACATTTATATAACTGTCTTGAAGGTCACGTTCAAGTAATTTATATATAGAGCTCTTTTTACAATAGCAATAGCACATTGTCACAAAGCAGCTCTACAGTGTTATAAGCCTTTAAACCCCAAAAGAGCAAGCTGAAGCGACAGTGGCAAGACAAAACTCCCTGCTATGTTGTTATTTCAAGTAAGAAACCTTGTGAGGACCAAAACTCAGTGGGGGACTCATCCTTCTTAAGCGGCGTAGCAGCATCAACAGTGTAGAACCGCCATGCTGTACAGACTGTTTAGGTTTTGTTTGTATTTTCAGGAGTCTCTGTTGTTCCGATGTGATTCATCACCAGTTTGCTGCGTTGCATGTTGATTTAGTCGGCTCCGCTCATCTGTGGGAGGTTGCAGCTCTGATCCAGTGGGGGAATGAGCTAATTTCGGGGTCAGAAGCACAGCACCGAAAGCCACAAAGCGCTGACATGAGCTGTGCCATGCTGCCTTTGTAATGACCTTAGAAGTTCAGCTGTACTAAAATCTATCCATCCATCCATTATCTCCCGCTTTATCCTGTATTTGGGTCGCGGGGGGGGGGGGGGGTTCCCCATGAACATCCAGGGGAAAACGTTTTGGGCAGATACACTAAGGACAGGGTGCCAATCTATTGCTGGGCACACGCTCACTCACACAAACACACTCTATATGGGGCAATTTGGAGAACCCAATTGACTTGATCCATGTTTTTGGACTGTGGGAGGAAACCGGAGAACCCAGGGGAAACCCACGCCGACACGGTGAGAACATGGAAACTCCACCCAGATTGGGATTTGAACCGGGAATCCCTAGTGCTGAGAGGAGAACATGCCAACCACTAAGCCACCGTGCCGCCCTGTACTAAAATCTGTAAGCTGCAACATGTTCCACCTTTAGCAGAGACTGTGCTGTGCTGTGCTGAATGATGTAATGCTGATGGTGCTCCACTCCTGCCGTCTCCGGCAGAGCAAACAGAGCCGCCGCCATGCTCGGCTAGGCAGCGAGCAGTCAGTGCGTTTTTTAAAGGTTAATAGAGCTGCCTTATAATGCACACTAATCAGCAGCTAATGTGTTTGCTTTCTATTAATACACGGCCAGGTCAGCAGTTAAGAACAGCTACCTTTTTCGTTCAGGAGGCGTGCCAAGTCGCCATTTCTTACTTTCTTGGTTTTGGTCTCGGTCCCTCCATGCCAAGCAGAGTGAGGCCCTTGTATTAAGTGGAATATGGACTTAAACAGTAGGGGTGCAAATCTCTCAGTGTCTGGTGATTCGATTCGACTCCGATTTTTGAGGTCACGATTCGATTCAGAATCGCTTTTTCAGTTCAAATGCTCTTTAAATTTTGTTACAATTTTGTGATTGACGAGATGAAATGATGATGTAAACAAATAGAACATTTATTTAAAACAATCCTTTCAGGTGGGGCGGCACGGTGGCTTAGTGGTTAGCATGTTCTCCTCTCAGTGCTAGGGATTCCCGGTTCGAATTCCCATCTGGGTGGAGGTTCCATGTTCTCCCCGTGTCTGCATGGGTTTCCTCCCACAGTCCAAAAACATGGATCAAGGTAATTGAATTCTCCAAAATTGCCCCATATAGAGTGTGTCTGTGTGAGTGAGTGTGTGCCCAGCGATGGATTGGCGCCCTGTCCTGGGTGTATCTGCCCAGCGCCCGAGACGTTCTCCCCTGGATGGGCATGGGGAACCACACCGCGACCCTAATAGAGGATAAAGCGGAAGTTAATGAATGAATGAATGAATTCTTTCAGGTTCCGTCCTGTATCAAATCTTTTTGCTTTATTTTATATTTATATAAAAATAGGATTGCACAAAATTAAAATGAGCAGTGTTCAGTAAGCTGAGCTGCCTGGCTTTTTCTTACATCAAAACATCCATCAATAAACAAATAATTCTAAATATATTAATACAAAAGTTGACCATAATGCATTAACCTTTAATCCAAACTAAAATCCAGACTTTTCAGTCAGAGTGACTTTACATTCTGCAAATCTTTAAAACTTAACCTTAAAATCCATACTTTAGTCTTAAAATCCATACTTTTTTTCTTTCCTTTTTCAAAACTTCACCTTAAATATTAAATATATTTTCATCTTCTTTTATCTCAGGGTGATGTCGCGCCCAACGGGCTCGAGCATTTGTTGTATTTCCAAAATACCTCACTCTCATTTTACACTCGTTGTAAACAGTTGTGTTCACGTCCAGCTCTCTCTTTCTGGCTTTAAGAGCCAAACACCGATTTTTAGCGCCGACGGGGGGGGGGGGGGGTGAACGAGCATGCTAACGAACTACTACGGGAGCTGGTTAACAAGCGTGCACTACGGTGGCCGAGCGAATACGTAATGTGATATGCAGTACGCTCGGGAGGGGGTGCCAAGATAAAACTTTTTTAAAATGCATTATTAAAAAATCGATTCTTGGGCAATGTAAATCGATTCCAAATCGCCAGGATCATGAATCGCGATTCTTCGTAAAATCGATTCTTTTCTGCACCCCTATTAAATAGCGCAGCAGCTGGGAATCCCTAATAGGCTGCCAGTGCTCCTAAGAATCCTGGTGATCTGTGGAAAAATGTGTGTGTTTCCTGAAGTGCATCATGCTGTTGCTGTCTGTTCAGAGGAATTTCTATTAAATCACTTCAATCCAGGGGGAAAACGGCATTGTTGCCTTTTTTCCGAATGCTTATCAGCATTGGAACAGCAATTAAAGCCCAATCAGGCGGCTTGGCACGGCATAATGTGCCGACTTTATTGGTTATCTAAAAATAATACATTTCTTGACCGCTGTTTGTTTAACTAATCTCCCACCCCGCGTGGCGTGTGTTGTGTGTTGCCGAGCGCCGAGGCGTGTTCTGGAGAGCGTGTCATGTGCGGGAATGAATGCATGACACAATGATGTGTGACAGCGCGAGCGTCGTCATGGCAGCCGGCGGTGGTGTTGGTGCCTCGGTGCACTACTAATAGCTCGGAGTGTTCCAGAATTACTCCGTGTAGAAGGGGATTGTGTGAGCCGGATATATTGTGATGTAAAAATGTGGGAATGTATGGGGGAGGGGGTACTGTGAGAAGCCAGACGTCTTGTCTGATCAAACACAATTCAAATCCCATCTTCATTGTCCGCCATGTTTTAATGCAGTATAATGAGGGAACCAAAAGCTTGTGTGTTGTAGCTCCTGGACGTCATGGAAAATGTTGACCACTTGGTTAGGAAGTCAATGTAATATAAACATTGTTATCTCACACACACTCACACACATGTGCACACACACACACATAGCTATATATACAAACTAGACCCTTTTTCATGTGGGTTTGTTGGGACATTTGATGGTGGGAAGAAGTGTTGCATAGTGGAGTACAGTTACACCTCTTTCCCTTGGTTTATTTGCGTTAATACACAACCTCAACTGACTTATTGATTTTATAAATCGGATCCAAACACACTTTAATAAAAAAAAACAAAAACTGTGTTTATTGTTACCAGTCTGGACTTTTACAATGTAATCTAGTCCAGTTTTTAAAGTCAACACTGATCGCTGAGTAACAGGATGCAGGCGTAGTGTTCATCAGGAATCGGCTCCATCCATCCATCCATTATCTTCCGCTTTATCCTCTACTTGGGTCGTGGGGGGGTTCCCCATGCCTATCGTCTCAGGCGCTGGGCAGATATACCCAGGACAGGGTGCACACTCACTCACTCAGACAAACAAAAACACTCCATATGGGGCAATTTAGAGAATTCAATTGACCTTGATCCATGTTTTTGGACTGTTGGGATTCGAACCTGGAATGCCTAGCTCTGAGAGGCGAACGTGCTAACCACCAAGCCAACATGCCACCCCCAGGAATTGGCTCACTGTTTATATTAATCTGTATTTCCATTAATGATTCATGTTTGAAAGTAATGTATTATAAATTAAAGGAATCAAGGTACGAGATGGGGGTGTGGGAGTGCAGTTACACCTCTTTCCTGTGATTAATTCACAACCTGGTGTGCCTTTTTGCTTTCATAAAACGCTGACAAACACTAATAAAAAATAAGTTTTGATTATTAACGATTTAGCTTTAAATAAACACATTTCTAAAGTGGCCTTCCATGATGTAATCTTGTTCAGTTTTTAAATTGATCGCTGAGTAATAGTATTCCGGTTTCTCTACCAATGGTATTACAGAATTCTAATTCAAATTCATTCATTCATTATCTTCCGCTTATCCTCTATTAGGGTCGCGGTGGGGTTCCCCATGCCCATCCAGGGGAGAACATCTCGGGCGCCGGGCAGATAGACCCAGGACAGGGCACCAATCCATCGCTGGGCACACACTCACTCACACAGACACACTCTACACAGGGCAATTTTGAGAACTCAATTAACTTGATCCATGTTTTTGGACTGTGGGAGGAAACCGGAGAACCCGGAGGAAACCCACGCAGACACGGGGAGAACATGGAAACTCCACCCAGATGGGGATTCGAACCGGGAATCCCTAGCGCTGAGAGGCGAACGTGCTAACCACTAAGCCACCGTGCCGCCTCTAATTCAAATTTTTCATTAAAAAAAAAAATAATAATAACATTGGGAAATTAACGTATTGTATAGAAATGTGAAACGGTTAGAACTGTGCGTTATTCTCACGTCACGGCTTGACAAACGGCCCAGCCAATCCGATTTAAAGACCGGAACTTGAGATTTGAAGTGTTTGGCAGATGATCTTACACAAGCATTAGGGCATTATTTCTAAATTCTATGGAAACCTCACGCCTACATTATTGATATGATGCAATGGCGAAGCTAAAAGCTGAACACGCTCGCTTTGAGCCGATTGGGCGGCAAACTGTCTGCGACACCTGAAAATAATGTAAATAAAGAGCGGACGCTCCACACGTTGCTCTCTGCATGAATCTCCAGTGAGGTGTGGAGACACGAGCGTGGGTGTCGAGACGCCGGTACTACGGTAGCACAGCGGCAGACACAGCGGTGGGAGGCGTTTTCGGGTGTTTAGAAAGGGAAATAAAAAAATAAATCAGTGTTTTAATACAGCGATCTAATCCGCCGAGTTAATAACCTTTATCTCTGGTAATTGCAGAGGCCTAAAAGCACTAATGCTGCGGAACAAATGTGTCTCATGGCCCAGAGAGAGTTCATTGAGTCAGTATATGGGAGGGGGGGGGGTTCGAGTGTTCACAGTGTGGGGTATATCTGTCTTTATTTATGGAACATGTGCTCGTTCCGAGCAGACTGTATGTTCAGACATTTACTTGATGTCAAGCTGCGTTAGGAAATATTAATGTTAATGTCCAGGCACTGTCGATATGTGTTGTGACAGGAGTGAGCGTGTAACGGCACTTAATACCACACAGACACGTATATATGCACACACACACACACACACACACACACACACACACACACACACACACACACACACACACACACAGCGAGCTGAAAGGAGCAGTCTGTCTGGTGTATAAATGTAAGGGATTAGCGGTGTGTTTGTCAGCCGCAGTAAATCAGCGGGTCGTAGTTGTTTTGTGTTTTCAGAGCGATGGAGCTGTTGCAGTGCTGCAGCGCCGCGGATCCTTAACGCCAAAATGTCAATGTTATTGAACAGGCGCTGCGCGAGAGTGGCCTGATGTTTTTCTTTCCTAGCACTCCGGCTAGGGGGTAGATGAGTCCAGGGAAAGGGGGAGGGCACAAAATTAACAGTGGGGGTCGGCTGTGAGCTTGTCTCCAGGGCCTCGATGCTCAGATTCATCTTTTTTTTTTTTTTTTTCTTTTCAGTGTAAGTGCTTCAACTAAATGTCATCGATTCCTGTAGCCGGCTGAAAGCTGCTGTCATCCTCGCGCCGTCCTCATGCTTTCACCCCTGCTTTTCATTCGGTGTCAATAGACGCCTCGCTAACCAGACCCGCCGTGATTCTGCAGCATCATCAGTTCCTTCGCTTGGTCATTTATTTATGGGCTTTGTCTCCGAGCGCGCTATAGCTTCATAATAACTCTTATCGTTGGTGATTATACCGTCTGGCGTTGCGTAATATCTCCGGCTTTGATTAAAATCCTCATTATGCTTCTTGTCACGTTGGAAGCAAGAGGTTGGAGCTTAAGTGCTTTAATAAAAATCCATCTACGGTCGGATTTAATAAGGAGAAGTAATCTGTTTGAGTTGGTTCTTTAACTCTCTTTTGGTAAATTTATTTTTTTAGTTTTCGATTACTTTGAATTAAAGAGCAGCTACGTGGCTTCCATTACATCCCGTTTATACGGCTTATTAAAAACCTGCTGCACGGAAAATCCAGCATGTTATTAAATGTATATGCGAGAGAAGCTTTTTAAAGTGCCTTAAGGTCAGTTTCTTACTCAAACCTTATGTTCAAAAGCAGGCGGCTGGGTGGCTTATTGGTTGGCATGTTCTCCTCTCAGAGCTAGGGATTCCCGGATCGAATCCCAGTCTGGGTGGAGTTTCCATGTTCTCCCCTGTCCGTGTGGGTTTCCTCCCACAGTCCAAAAACATGGAGTCAATTGAATTCTCCAAATTGCCCCATATAGAGTGTGAGTGAGTGTGTGCCCAGCGATGGATTGGCGCCCTGTCCTGGGTGTATCTGCCCAGCGCCTGAAACGTTCTCTCCTGGATGGGCATGGGGAACCCCACCGTGACCCTAATAGAGGATAAAGCGGAAGATAATGGATGGATGTTCCAAAGCGTGTTGACCCCTGACATTTCAGAAAAACTTTGCACCCTTTGATAAAATTACTAGATTTCACTGTAATTACAAAATGTTTTCTGTAAAGGACGCGTTTTTGTTTCTGGAATAAAATAAACACAAAAATGAATGCACACTTCAACCCCCAAAATATCCACATGAAGGCTTTCTAATTGGATTTATACAGATATTAGAGTGTTGAAGTCATACTCAACTTCTGCAATCAATCACATTTAGTGCTTAAAGCAAGTCACCATTAACATCCAGACACGTTAGATTTCTCCAAATTACCACACTAGCATCAATTACAATGTCCACAGGAAGCTCCGCAAGACATGTCATTTACGTCCCGTAGAGCAGTTTTTCTATGCTACACCACATTCTACATATTACTGCCATAAATCCATCTGAATTCCTAAATGGACTTTAATGATTCATATTGTATAATATATACACATATATATTTGGGTCCCTCTAAATAACCTCATTTTTAAAACTAGTCATTCTGGTCCTCTGATTGGCTGAGTCGTTTGTCCATCCGTGATATTATTGACAATAACGCACACCTCTGACCGCTTCACATTCGTATCATTGTGTGAAAAACATTATCCATCAATTATCTTTCGCTTTATCCTCTACTAGAGTCGGAGGGGCCCATCCAGGTGAGAACGTTTCGGGCGCTGGGCAGATACACCCAGAACAGAGCGCCAATTTATCGCTGGATACACTCACTTACTCACTCACACACACTCTATATGGGGCAATTTGGAAAATATAATTGACCTTGATCCATGTTTTTGGACCATGGGAGGAAACCGGAGAACCCAGAGGAAACCCACGCGGACACGGGGAGAACATGGAAACTCCACCCACATTGGGAATCGAACCGGGAATCCCTAGTGAGAGGTGAACGTACTGACCACTAAACCATCGTGATGCTGATATACAGTATATTATTTATTTGTATTTATATTGTATTTATTGTATAATAAATTAATTAATAATAAACGGTAAGCTGATTCCTGATAAGCACTAAACCTGTTGCGGCTGTTGTTTATAAATTTTTACGTTTTGTGTTCATTGAATGCCGTTTTTTAAAGCTGTATCATCTCACTTAGGATCAATTTTCACTTCATAAACAGACTGCATTACGTTGTGGAAGGCCAGTTCATTAACACACTGATAAATCAAACCTCATTTTTTAATTCTAGGTTGTTTGTAAACTGTTTTCTAAAAGCAACAAGGCACTCAAGCTTGTTCATTATTGGGAATAAATTTTTAAATGCTACCTCTTTCCTGTGATTTTATTCACAATATGGCACATCCTCTCATGCCTTATTGCTTTCTTACACACAGATGCCTGCAACACACTTAAAGGCAAAATAACACTTGCTTTAATAACACTGTTTGTAATGGCTCAATTCGCAGTTTACCAGATAAATGACCAGAAAATTTTAGTCAGTTCAAAAACAATGTTTCTTAGTAATTGGGTCTTCCACCTTCTACAGTTCATATTATGAAAACCTTCAGAGATTTAAGGAGAACCCTGGTGCGGGAGGGTGTAACTGTTACTTATAATTAAACAGTATTGTTTGAGAAACGGTGGCTTAGTGGTTAGCACATTCGCCTCGAATGCTAGAGATTCCAGGTTCGAATCCCCATCTGGGTGGAGTTTCCATGTTCTCCCCGTGTCCGCGTGGGTTTCCTCCGGGTTCTCTGGTTTCCTCCCACAGTCCAAAAACATGGATCAAGTCAACTGAATTTTCGAAATTGCCCCATATAGAGTGTGTCTGTGTGAGTGAGTGTGTGCCCAGCGATGGATTGGCGCCCTGTCCTGGGTCTATCTGCCCAGCGCCCGAGATGTTCTCCCCTGGATGGGCATGGGGAACCCCACCGCGACCCTAATAGAGGATAAGCGGGAGATAATGAATGAATGAATGTTTGAGAAACTGTCATGCTACCGTTTATTTTATAGAACTGCTACAATTAGTATCTTCAGTATCTTTTTCTTATTACCTCAAGGTGTTTAGGTCATTCACAGACACTTTATTCCAAGTATTCCAACTTGATGGTTTGAGGCGGAGCACAGTGACAGCTTTGACTGGAGCAATGAGGGTCAGGGGCCTTGCTTAAGGGCCCACATTGGTAATTTCAGTGAACAGTGAGTTTGAACCACCAACCTTTGTAATTGCTGTTCACAGGTCTTACCGCTTAGCTGTCATCCTGTAGATAATTAAAAGTATTAATCAAAGAAAAGGTGATGTGACTCTAGTAAACAAATTCCTATCCCTGCTTTTTTAAACTGTTGAGAGCATGAATTAACAGATGGGTAATTTTGGTTCTGAAGGCAGGGCTTAGTACATTTTATAAACCTTGAAAGTTTTTTCTTTTTCTTTCATACAGCATTGGCTGTTGTCGTAAACGTGTGTGTGTGTGTGTGTGTGTGTGTGTGTGTGTGTACACATATATATATATATATATATATATATATATATATATATATATATATATATATATATATATATATATAGATAGATAGATATATGTGTATGTATGTATGTTTATATGTATTTGTCTATATATATATATATATATATATATATATATAGTATATGCTAAACTGTAGACGTACAGTTCATTAAAACCAGGACTTCACTCCTGAAAGCTGAATATCTACTCAGGGTTTAAATGTCTGTAATTTTAGCTTTGTGTCTAACTGCACATGCACCTTTCACATTAACATGGGTAAACTGTAGCGTTTATCCGTTGATATTGTGGTTACTGTTGGCTAGCAGGCCTAATTATCATTCCCTCCCTCCTGCTGTACCACTCCCACAGGACCATTGACTGATCCACTTTTTTTTTTCCTTCTTATTTATCCTCTTATTCTTGTTTCACTCTCTGCCATCAAACATTCTTTTTGTTGCTTGGGTCATGCTGTGCACCGCTTTTGTTGTGGTTTGTCGACGAATTGTTGTTTTGTGTATGTTGTTGGTTATAGTGATAAATTGTGCTGTTTGGCAATATTTACGTAATTTAAAATAGTGTGTGTAATATATATATATATATATATATATATATATATATATATATATATATATATATGTGTGTGTGTGTGTGTGTGTGTGTGTGTGTATATATATATATCTTCAGCTGATACCCTTTGTTGCGGTCTGTAAATGCGCTCGAGTGTTGATTTATCTTCTTTTCTTAATCTTCTTAACACTACGATGGCCGTTGCCATTATTATCCATTCATTTGCATATGATTAAACATATTTTCCTTTGGCGGCTCAGTGGTGAGTATACTGTCAGGATGTGTGTATGTGTTGGGGGGGGGTGAACACATTAATTTGAATATTCTGATGGAAACCGGCTAGTGCTACTGGGAGAGGTTAAATAATAAAGTTGTAACAAATCCATCAGCGGAAATGAGAAACGTTCCACCTCTTCAATTTAGGATGTGATTTCCTTTCTGATTTTCTTTCTCTCGTGGAGTATTGCAGAGTCGTTAGCCTGCAGGGGTACCAATGCAGGTGAATATATTAACCCAAGCATGACAGAATTTGTCATCTTTGTCCTCTTTGAATCTGATCCATCTGCTGCGAGGCTGTCTCTCTACCGAGCTTTTGAGATCTGAAGATCTGCTGAAGGTTCCGCCTGCAGTAATCATCTCTGCTGCCTGCTGTCTTGTCAAGCGTAAACCTGCTTGATCTGACCGTTCTCCATTGACATGTATTTATTCCATATGCCCCGTATTCGCCCTCCCACCCCACCCCTATTCATTTAGCATAAGCTTGTCACACAAGGCTACGAACAAAGCCAGACGGGTGCTATCCAATCTCAACCCCCGTCTGCAGGCCAGCCCAGCGTCACCTCTCCCGGATCTCTGCTGGCTCGTGATTATTTCTTCGCGTGACCTCTCTTTTTAAGCGGTTAAACAGTGTCAAGCTGAATCACGAGATGCAAATGACAGTTAGAAACGCGGTAATGATATAGAGACCATTCCTCTCCAAGTGTTACAGCAGTATCCTTAATGAGTTTAGTAATTGGCTTTCTGTAGAGTCTCTCTCTCTCCTCCCCCTCTAGTTGCTGGCTCTGTTTTATACATTTTATGATGGCATCATCCAGCCATCCATTATATTCCACTTTATCCTCTACTGGGGTCGCAGGGGGTTCCCTATGCAGGGGAGAACGTTTTGGGCGCAGGGCAGATACACCCAGGACAGGGTGCACACTCACTCACACAGACACACTCTATACGGGCAATTTGGAGCATTCAATTGACCTTGATCCATGATTTTTTGGACTGTGGGAGGAAACTGGAGAACCCGGAGAACATGGAGACTCCAACCAGATTGGGATTCGAACCGGGAATCCCTAGTGCTGAGTGGAGAACATGCTAACCACTAAGCCACCGTGCCGCCCTAGTTGGGATTCATCCATCCATTATCTTCCACTTTATCCTCTACTACAGTCGCAGGCGGGTTCCCAATGCCCATCCAGGGGAGGACTTTTTGGGCGCTTGGAAGGACAAGGCGCCATTCTATTGCTGGGTACACACTCACTCACACAAACACACTCTATATGGGGCAATTTGGAGAATTTAATTGACCTTGAGCCATGTTTTTGGACTGTTGGAGAAAACGCCACCCAGATTGGAATTTCAAACCTTGAATCTGTAGCACTGAGAGGAGAACGTGCTAACCAATAAGCCACCTATATATATATATATATATATATAGGTGGCTTATTGGTTGGTTTTTGTTGGATTATATGATTTAATATTGATTGCAGGCGTGTTCTTCAATGCTGTGCAGCATCTCGGAGCCTGATGTTGTCTGATGAGATTGGATTTGGTTCTCTGAGACGTGCTCTGCTGTCAGTATGTGTGTACCTTGAGTCACAACATGAATCATTCACATGAACACGGGCACCGGAGTCATAAGCAGGCTGTTTGGAACACCTGTCTCACTGCTCCTGCTTTAATTACGCCGGTGATGTCAGTGTGAGAGTAGACTCTGACGTGAGCCGATCGCTTGCAGTTAAATAGTCAGGTGTGGGTTTAAGGCATGTCCAGTTGTGGGAGACGCCAGCTGCAGTCAGTACCGGGGGAATTTTGAAAAGAATGTGCATGGCCACCTTCCCGTCACGTTTATAGATCACTGTCTGCTCTCTGACAGGGTTCATGCAAATAATTGAACGGGGCGGGAACACCGGTTCTGATTGCTTTTATATTCCTGCTTTTAGAAACGGTTTCACTGACATTAACACAGACCTGAATCCAGTGTTTTCAGTTTGGGTTCGTCATCGAGTCATTTCCATTTTCCACACTCAGATGGGATGTTTTGTATGCTGGCTTTTAAAGCAAGCTATTTCTTTCTTTTTAATTTATTTCTTTCCATCCATTCATTATCTCCCGCTTTATCCTCTTTTAGGGTCGCGGTGGGGTTCCCCATGCCCATCCAGGGGAGAACGTTTCAGGCGCTGGGCAGATAGACCCAGGACAGGGTGCCAATCTATCTCTGGGCACACACTCACTCACACAGACACACTCTATATGTGGCAATTTGGAGAATTCAATAGACTGTGATTCATGTTTTTGGACTGTGGGAGGAAACCGGAGAACCCGGAGGAAACCCACACGTACACGGGGAGAACATTGAAACTATTTAAACCTGGAATGCCTAGGGGATTTTAAGTATTAAGAATTCCACAGGAGAACGTTTCAGGCACATACACCCAGGACTGGACGCCAATCTATCTCTGGGCACACACTCACTCACAAAAACACACCCTATATGGGGCAATTTGGAGAATTCATTTGGATTGATCCATGTTTTTGGACTGTGGGAGGAAACCTGAGAACCCGGAGGAACCCCACGCAGACATGGGGAGAACATGGAAACTCCACCCAGATTGGGATTTGAACCTGGAATCCCTAGTGCTGAAAGGAGAACATGCTAACCACTAAGCAACCGTGATGGTCTTATTATATATTTTTATTTTTATTTGTTATTGAACTCACAAAACATTAAATCTCATCTCGTTATCATCTGCTTTATCCTCTGCTAGGGTGCCATGTCCATCCAGGTGTGGACGTTTCGGGCGCTGGGCAGATACCCGAAGGATAGGGTGCCAATCTGTTTGGTAGACACTCGCACAAACACAGACACCCTTTATAAGGCCTACTTAGAACAGCCAATTCGCCTTGAATCCATGTTGTTTGGGATTGTGGGAGGAAACCGGAGAATCCGGAAAAAAAAGGGATTGACCCTGATCGGGATTCAAACCTGGAGAACGTGCTAACCACGAAGCCACCCTGCCAGCCAAATACATTACATACAGCTCTTAAAATGAGGTGCTTGTGTAATACATTTATAAAAATAATAATGTCATTAAATAAAAATGACAAACACACATACAGTTCCAAAAGTTTGGACACGCCCTCTTCTTGCTCTATTCTCCATTTCCTCCACTTATCATATAGATGGACTTTCATTTATTCATTATCTCCCGCTTATTCTCTATTAGGGTCGCGGTGGGGTTCCCCATGCCCATCCAGGGGAGAACATCTCGGGCGCTGGGCAGATAGACCCAGGACAGGGTGCCAATCCATCGCTGGGCACACACTCACTCACACAGACACACTCTATAGGGGGCAATTTTTTGAGAATTCAATTAACTTGATCCATGTTTTTGGACTGTGGGAGGAAACCGGAGAACCCGGAGGAAACCCACGCAGACACCGGCCCCCCCCCCCCCCCCCCCCCCCCCCCCCCCCCCCCCCCCCCCCCCCCCCCCCCCCCCCCCCCCCCCCCCCCCCCCCCCCCCCCCCCCCCCCCCCCCCCCACCTAGATGGACTTTGTAGTTTTATAATTCCAGACTGTGGAACATCTGTGTTCTTTGATGTTGTTAGTCCCCTGTTGGTTCTCTGTTCTCTGTTGGTCAGGTTCATCACAGAACAGGTGTAATTTGGGTGGTGGATCGTTTATAATCAGTTCTGCAGTGACTGATACAGTGGGGGCGGGGGTTAGTGTAGTTTCATTGAAACACCTCAGTGACACTGCTGGGATAGGAATAATACACCAACCCAATAATCCCTGCTCTGTGGTGCTACTATTGAGTCTTGGTCCTCCCAAGGTTTCTTCCTTAAATAACAGCATAACAGGGAGTTTTTTCTTGCCACTGTCGCTTCAGCTTGCTCTTTGGGGGTTTAAAGGTTTTTCATTCTGTGAAGCTGCTTTGTGACAATGTACTGGTGTAAAAAGCGCCATATAAATAAATAACTTGAACTTAAACTATTGGGGTTCTGACCATTAGAACAGAGTAAAGGGGACGAACACAGTATGTACTGTAGAACACAAAGAGATGGACTACAATCTGGAACTGTAGAACTACAAAGTCCATCTTTACAGAAGTGGAGGGCGACTTTTGACTGATACTTCTGTGCTTTAAGTAAACAGAAACATATATTTATATAACGCAGGTTGAAATAATAAACCAGTGTAGTGTAGTTTCATTTAAACACCTCAGTGACACTGCTGGGATAGGAATAAAGCAGCAACCCAATAATCCCTGCTCTGTGGTTCTACTATTGGGGTTCTGACCATTATAACACAGTAAAGGGGACGAACACAGTATGTACTGTAGAACACAAACAGATGGACTACAGTCTGGAACTGTAGAACTACAAAGTCCATCTTTACTGACAATAAGTGGAGCAAAAATGGGGCGTGACCTCATTAGTTGCCGTCTTTTGTTAGATGTGTCAGACCCTAACGGTCATGTTGCTGTAATTTTCTCTGTAATGATGACCTTTTAAATCATATCTCTGTAATGCATTATGCTCGAGGGTTGAGGTTTTAACCAACACGCTGTTCTCCCAACGTTCTGACTAAATACAGTACATCAGCTCCCTGTCGGTTCTGAGTTCTGTTAATATCAAGCTATTGTTGACTTGCTTACCTTTATGCATGGGTGTGTATGACCTTGCAGACTGACTGCCAGAAACAGTGTAGAATGAAGGATGTGTGCTTCTCCTAAACAACAGTCAACAGATTTTATGGGTTTTATCAGCTCCACTGCCTCTGTGATGACCGTCTCCTTCAGTCATTTAAACCTGGAGTAATGCAAATCCTGCTTTATACTCATTTACATCAGCCGTGATACATACACTGCACACCTCAGAGCCATTCATGACGTGTGTGTGTGTTACTGACAGCACGACACAAACTTGTATAGAGCGTTGTATGCTTTTTAGGTGTTTTGGTGTGTGTGTGTGTGTGTGTGTGTGTGTGTGTGTGTGTGTTTAGAGCAATGTATACTTTTTAGGTGGTGTGAGTGTGTGTTACTGACAGCAGGCACAAACATGTTTGGAGCAATGTATGCATTTTAGGCGTTGTCTCTGTGTCTGTCTCCGTGTCTGTCTCTGTGTCTGTCTCCGTGTCTGTCTCCGTGTCTGTCTCCGTGTCTGTCTCCGTGTCTGTCTCTGTGTGTTACTAACAGCAGGACACAAACATGTTTGGAGCGATGTATGCATTTTAGGCGTTGTCTCCGTGTCTGTCTCCGTGTCTGTCTCCGTGTCTGTCTCCGTGTCTGTCTCTGTGTGTGTCTCCGTGTCTGTCTCCGTGTCTGTCTCCGTGTCTGTCTCTGTGTCTGTCTCCGTGTCTGTCTCTGTGTCTGTCTCTGTGTGTTACTAACAGCAGGACACAAACATGTTTGGAGCGATGTATGCATTTTAGGTGTTTTTGTGTGTGTGTCTCTGTGTCTGTCTCTGTGTCTGTCTCTGTGTCTGTCTCCGTGTCTGTCTCCGTGTCTGTCTCCGTGTGTTACTGACAGCAGGACACAAACATGTTTGGAGCGATGTATGCATTTTAGGTATGTGTGTGTTTGTAAGTGTTACTGACAGCAGAACACACACAGGTTTTAAGCGTTATATGCTTTTTAGGTGTTTGTGTGTTTGTGTGTGTGTGTGTGTGTGTGTGTGTGTGTGTTACTGATAGCAGGATCTTGAAAGCTGTCTTTCTGAATGAAACACTCATTTGCTTATATACTAATCTTATATTCGTCACGTCTTATTATCCTGATCTTTTAATAGCAAAAGATCAACGGCATGTATTAGGAATGGGAGTCCATATGCTCCAGGGTACTTTGGGGTGGGGGTGGGGGGTTTAGTGCCTCGGACATGAATGATGTTGACATAACGACACATCACTGTAACATGGACTGGAATTGTCCCGAAGCCGGCAGCCACGGCCCGCTGAGCGTATTGCATGGCCTGCCCGCAGGCTCGGTAACTGAGGCTTTAATAGAAACGGCTCAGTATTGGGTATCTGTCGATTATATGAGCCGGGATAATTGGCCTATTGTCAAAAATGGTTAGTGGATTCCTCGTTGACAGTAACAATGAAGAGCGTGTTAAATATCTTGGCATATCGTATAACTGAATATCAGCACACGCCTAATATACACACCACATTAAAGCGATAAATAAACCTCTGAAGCTCTTACATCAGTGCCTGGGTCAGATGTCCCCCATCTATTTAAATTTTCCAGTGCGTGCCATGCAGATAATCTTGTAATGCGTGGACACAGCTGTCATGGTTGGAGATGTCATGACTGTAATTAGCAGTGACATCAGTTTTTATAATGCTGCTCCTGTAATATTTAACTAGATTAAATAACAGAATACAGTATTGCTTGATACTGGGTTTTAAGCCAGTCATAACTGTGTGTGGGATTATTATTATTATTATTATTATTATTATTATTATTATTATTATTATCAGTCCATCCATCTATTATCTTTTGCTTTATCCTATATTAGGGTCGTGGGGGGGAACCACATGCCCATCCAGGGAAGAACGTTTTGGGCGCTAGGCAGATACACCCAGGACAGGGTGCCAATCTATCGCTGGGCACATACACACTCACTCACACAAACACACTCTATATGGGGCAATTTGGAGAATTCAATTGAACTTGTTCCATGTTTTTGGGCTGTGGGAGGAAACCGGAGAACCCAGAGGAAACCCACGCGGACACGGGGAGAACATGGTAACTCCACACAGATTGGGATTAGTGCTGAGAGGAAAAAATGCTAACCACTAAGCCACCGTGCTGCTTATTATTATTATTATTATTATTATTTTGCTAAGTGAAGGAACAGACAACAGAAACTGCATTAGTGAAATAATTAGAATAGATGTGTTGGATGGACTAATAGAAATCTGTATGCCAGCTTTCCTCTGTTTTAAAGTTTAAATACTTTTCCGTGTGTTTAAATCATCTGTATTATAAATATGTGAGCTGTTTAAAATGTAATTCCCTCATATTTTTCATGCATTATCTTCCACATAATCCTTTAATAGGGTCGTGGGGGGAGGGTGTGATTTTTTTTTTTCGTTCACAGAACTCTTGGCTTTATTGCGGACTTGGACTTGCACTTGAGCTGTGTTCCAAACTGAGAGCTTTTATATACTGCAACTACTAAAAAGGGAGGATAGTAATCCATCCATCTATTCATTATCTTCCACTTTATCCTCTATTAGGGTTGCGGGGGGTTCCCCATGCCCATCCAGGGGAGAACGTTTCAGGCGCTGGGCAGAAACATCCTATCTATCGCTGGGCACACACTCACTCACACAGACACACTCTATATGGGGCAATTTGGAGAATTCAATTAACTTGATCCATGTTTTTGGACTGTGGGAGGAAACCGGAGAACCCGGAGGAAACCCACGCGGACACGGGGAGAACATGGAAACTCTGAGAGGCGAATGTGCTAACCACTAAGCCATCGTGCTGCCCCGTGGTTGTGTATTATTGTGTGTAAATCATGGGACAGGGTGATTTATTCACAATAATTCACGCCCTTTCGCGTCTTATTCCTTTAATATAGACATCACATGACATCAAACTTTCATATATTGTAGGTATTAAATATAATCAATGATCAATTCATTAGGGTGGCACAGTGGTTTAGTGGTTAGCATGTTCTCCTCTCAGCACTAGGGATTCCCGGATCGAATCCCAATCTGGGTGGAGTTTCCATGTTCTCCCCGTGTCCGTGTGGGTTCCCTCCGGGTTCTCCGGTTTCCTCCCACAGTCCAAAAACATGGACCAAGTCAATTGAATTCTCCAAATTGCCCCATATGGAGTGTCTGTGTGTGAGTGTGTGTGTGACCAGTGATAGATTGGCGCTGTGTCCTGGGTGTATCTGCCCAGCGCCCAAAAATTTCTCTCCTGGATGGGCATGGGGGGAAACCCCCCCCCCCCAAATAGGATTAAGCAGAAGATAATGGACGGATGAATAGATTAATTCATTATAATACATGCATAATTACCACAAGCATGACGTCAGCTGATTTAGGCTTTTATAGGTGATGATACCTTTTATTTGATTTTATTTATGTCTTTATTTTTTTCTCCAGTCATGGCTGCTGCTATGTTCTGACTCGTTAGTGAAAGAGTTTCGTTGTGAACCTTTGTAGAGACCCAGGGCTGTGGTATAGGAGTACTGCCAAATTATCACCAAACAAAAAGTGCTTTGTACACTGCAAAGTATCAGTGACATATCACAGCAGCACTCTGCACCGACACCTAAAGAGAATACACACAGGCGCTGTTCTGCATGACCGACTGTGAGAAACACTCTGCACATGGTTTAAAGTTACCGTTAGTAAGACGCTCCTTTAAAAAGATTTGGACTTGGAGCGTTACTGTCTTGAGTTTGCGCTTATGGGAGTTAATTTTCCAAATGTCACGGAACTTATCTAATTTAATGTGTTATTATCCATCCATTATCTTCCTCTTTATCCTCTACCGGGGTTGGGGGGGGGGGGTTGGGCAGATACACCCAGGACAGGGCGCCAATCTATCACTGGACACACACTCACACACGAATACACACTCTATATGGGGCAATTTGGAGAATTCAATTGACTTGATCCATGTTTTTGGACTGTGGGAGGAAACCGGAGAACCCAGAGGAAACCCACACGGACACGGGGAGAACATGGAGACTCCACACAGATTGGGATTCGAACCGGGAATCCCTAGTGCTGAGAGGAGAACATGCTAACCACTAAGCCACCGTGCCACCTATTGTTGATCATCCAGCTATTATCTTCTGCTTTATTTGCTACTAGGATTACGGGGGGTGGGTTACCCATCCCCATCCAAGGGAGAACTTTTCAGGCGCTGGGCAGATAGACCCAGGACAGTGCACTAATCCATCGCTGGGCACACTCTCACTCACACAGACACACTCTATATGGGGCAATTTGGAGAATTCATTTGGATTGATCCATGTTTTTGGACTGTGGGAGGAAACCTGAGAACCCAGAGGAAACCCACGCAGAGGGAGAACATGGAAACTCCACCCAGATTGGGATTCGAACCGGGAATCCCTAGCGCTGAGAGGAGAACATGCTAACCACTAAGCCACCGTGCCGCTCCTATATTCCATTTATGGTACATACCTTAAACCAATGTATTGTTTTTTAGGTATTGATACGAATGTGAGGTGGGCAAACGGCTCAGCCAATCAGAAGGACCGGACATGATAGTTTAATGAAGTTCATTATTAAGATTAATCAATACAGGATGTTCCAAATGGATTGTGATTGTACATTAGTGGATGTTTAGCTTGGTTAATTATGATGATTGAATAATTTGGGTCTCTGATTGCTGTATTGATTGATTGGCTTTACACACTTTATAAGATAACCTACAGTCAACCAGCACAAACCTCACGCTGTACGGAGTCGCTTTTAATATGAGACGTGTTCGGACGGCGGTGATGTTGACGATCCGTCACCTCCTTCAGCATCCCGTGTGAGTCGAGCGTGAAATAAAAGCAAACCTTAATAAAGCTATCTGTCAGCTCTCATCTAATCTAGACCTGCAGTTTTATTTTTTTTTTTTTACCCGTTCTGTTTAATATGGACCCTGACACTGATACCCGCTATCGCATGGGTGCATCCCTGCTGGAGGCTTTTTACAAACACTGAACGCTTAAAGGTGTTTAAAGATGCAGGAGGATGTCAGTCTGGGGACGGATGCGGTGGCTCGGCAGGCTCTCT
>JAFMOD010000550.1:354237-364512 GCA_019802435.1 Corydoras maculifer | reverse complement strand
GGCGTTCCGTGTCTCTCTCAGGTGTTCCGTGTGTGGCTCGGGCGTTCCGTGTCTCTCTCATGTGTTCCGTGTGTGGCTCGGGCGTTCCGTGTGTCTCTCAGGTGTTCCGTGTGTCTCTCAGGTGTTCCGTGTGTCTCTCAGGTGTTCCGTGTGTCTCTCAGGTGTTCCGTGTGTCTCTCAGGCGTTCCGTGGGCCGCTCGGGCGTTCCTTGTGTCGCTCGGGCGTTCCTTGTGTCGCTCGGGCGTTCCTTGTGTCGCTCGGGCGTTCCTTGTGTCGTTCGGGCGCTCCGTGGGTCTGTCTACACACTCCCTCTATCCTGCTGTGTGTGTGAGATGAGGTCTTTTCTCTTTCTCTCTCTCTCTCTCTCTCGCTCGCTCACTCGCTCACACACAGTGTGATTAAATGTTCATGTGTTTAAGTCAAACCCAGCACTCGTTTCTGACCCTAACATCATAAATACAGGCGTTTCAAAGCAACGTGAGGGAGGAAAGCAGTGCAGTGATCCCCCCCCCCCCGCCCACCGAACTGGACTCCCATTGTTCAGTCTCTTGCCTTAACGTCCACACAGCGTCCTGCGTCCTCCTGCCGTGTGTTTAGAGGGAGCACCTCTTCCACATTCAGGATTCAGTGTCCTGTTCTTCACTCAGACGTTCTTTACCGTCGTTCTGCAGATCTTCAAATCAGAAAGAGCCTTTTGAACGCTTTCCATTTTCCACTCGTCCTTCCTCTGCCGCCCCCTCCCCCTACCAGCGCCACCCCCCTCCATTCAGGATCTGTCTCCATTCCACTTGTCTGAAGATCCCTGCTGAATGTATTAACTGAAGTTACTAGATGGGAGTGCTTAAGGGGCCAAGCCCTCTGAGGCTTGGCAGAGCGCTCACAAGCCTGGCTCACTCATCCATGTCACCTTTTTTTTTTTTTTCTCTCGGTTGTTGTTTCAGCTCCTCACTGACTTATTTCTGTTTTGGAGTGTTTTCTGGTGCCGTGCACAAAGGCCAGGCGGGTAAAACCGTGTGTGTTTCATTTCTGAATGAGGCCCACGCTATATTAATGAGGGGCTTGAGCCACGCCATAAACTTCTTCTTCTTCTTCTTCTTCTTCTTCTGGGCCGAAAGCTCGCCCTTGTTTCTTTTTAGGCTGCTTTTGTTTTCACGATTGAAATGCTAAGAGAAAAGAAGCAAAACATCTCCACCCTGTGCTCGCTCTCATTTGCTTTGTTTGATGTAGCTCGATATCGACCATCTGCTTACAGAACTCATCTGTTAAGAGTTATTCTTTCTGCTGTTTATGCTGTTTAGTCCTCAGATGCCTTCTTTATCCTCCATGAAGAGGCCATGCTGACAGAATAGTATGAGCACCAGTAGAGATATTGTGATAGGGTGTTGAATACACAGCCAAACTGAATAGAGCCAGTCATTTTCCCAGATACATGCTTAGGCCTGTAGAATGTGGAGGGCTTTGCTTGTAACCGCACCGGTTGTCTCTTTCTATTATCGCTTAATGGTGCCCGACTTGACAGCGCTGTGTGATGAACAGAGGAGCTGTGAAATCCTGGAGGTGGATTTCTCGTCAGCTTGATAATGGGATCTCATCCATACTGCAGGCTGCCAGCGGAAAAGCCAGCCAAGTGCAGGAAATGCAAAGCATTGGCTCTTTAAACCATCCCGGGCCCATAAACAGCTCGGGCTTTTTCTCTGAATGTGTGCGCCTGTGCTTCTCCGGGCTGTTCGGACTATAAAGCTCACCTCTGTTAAAACGCCTGCTTTTACAGTGTGTTATGATTCAAGATTTATGACCGCCATCAGCCGGGTTTCAGAGAGTTACAGGCGTTTTGTGGTTCAGTTTGTTAATGCAAGTCAGTCACCTTTCAAAAATATGTTTAAACACACTATTAAAGGAACATGCCGGGGGTGGATGGGGATGGGGATGGGGATGGGGGTTGGGCGGCCCTATTTCGGTCCACGTTTCACTACCAGTAATGTACTGAGAACCTGCTTTTACATCTGTAGTATTTTTACACTCCATCCCCCGAGTAAAATTCTTGCTGCTGGTGATGTGTTCTACACATCACCACCACTGGCACCAGCGGGGTAGCAAGTTTGCCTGTGCTTGTTCTGACATATGTAAAGCTAATGATTTGTATAATTTCATTGGTGTGATGCATATGGAGGACCCGTCTAAGCTCTCGGTATTCCCCCACCAGTTGTGCCAGTGTTCTGACATATTTAATTAAACTGCTTAATGCTCCAACCAACCAAACGGCTTAAGAGTCAAATTCCACTGAATACAGATATTCTTTAAATAATTAGTTGTTCTAATAATAACTGTTTACTTGAGTCCAGTTTTAAACAGTCTGTGATTGGCTGTCTGTCAAGTGCATGGCTTATTTTTCTGTAAACTACAAAAGAAATGTGTGTGTGTGTATGTATGTGTATATATATATGTATTGTGTATACATATACACATACATGTGTATAGGTGGCCTTTGTAGTTCTACAGTTCCATTCTGTAGTTCAGTCTGTTCTCTGATGATCACAACCCCCACAGAGCAGGTGATATTAGGGTGGTGGATGATGGTACAAGTGGATCAGACTGTATTGACCTGTAATACTCTCTGTCCAGCAGCACTGCTGTGTCTGATCCACTCATACCAGCACAACACACACTAACACACCACCACCATGTCAGTATAACTGCAGTACTGGGAATGATCCACCACTCTAATACCTCCTTTGTGGGGGTTCAGCTCATCAGAGAATATACTAAAGCAGACTAACAAAGGATGTGGAGAAACAGATGGACTACATTCTGTAATTGTAGAAGTACAAAGTCCAGCTACATGAAACAATGGAACAGACAGTGAGTGTAGAACTGAGGTGTGTGTGTATGTATGTATGTGTATATATATTCACTCATTCATTATCTCCCGCTTATCCTCTATTCAATTAACTTGATCCATGTTTTTGGACTGTGGGAGGAAACCGGAGAACCCGGAGGAAACCCACGCAGACACGGGGAGAACATGGAAACTCCACCCAGATGGGGATTCGAACCGGGAATCCCCAGCGCTGAGAGGCGAACGTGCTAACCACTAAGCCACCGTGCCGCCTGTGTGTATATATATATATATATATATATATATATATACAGTTTTAGTGTCTCTGTTAGATCAGGGGTTCACGTGGTTCAGTTGTGTGGAAAGTTCTTTTACACCAGACCCACTGAACCACGACTTTATAGACTTGGCTTTGTGCCTTCCCCAAACTGTTGTCCCAAAATGTTATGCACCTGTAGAAAATGTATTTTTATATACTTTATTTTTATATATTCTTTACATTGTGGCTGAATAAAACACCAGTGATTAAGGTCATAACACGCCTCGAATTCATTAAACTCAGTCCTAATACAACAGGTTTATCTTTACAAGTACCTAGCAGTGTGTGTGTGTGTGTGTGTGTGTGTGTGTGTGTGTGTGTGTGTGTGTGTGTGTGCACATTGATAAACAGATTAAATGAATTGAAGTGTGAAATATGATCTGTTAGTATCAGTACATCGAGTAAGAGTTCTAGTGGCATAAACATCAATGTGTTCTTCTCTCTCCACCCTTTGTGTTCTCCACCACCAGATGTGTAGAACATGCTCAATGGTCACTTGTGGGTGGTCATTCTCCCGTGACCTCGACTCTTTTTGCTATACGTGAGTGTGAAACGGTTATCACGGTCATCTGTTTATTACTATTGTGACATCCACACAGAGCCGCTGTAAACAGATTTCAGGTTCCGTGTCATTCTTAGCGTCACATGTTCCCTGTATCTCTCCTTCATGATTCATTTCTGAACACTCCCACACGGCAGAGCACCGACTCTTGGCTTTGTTTGGCTTTGTGAATTCCTAATACGTTCTTGGCGTCTTTACATGACTCAAGCACTTCTTATCACAACGGTGGAAAATTGCATAGTGATAACGCTTTATACCCCCGAATTAATGGGAAGAACTAAGGTCGAACCTGCGCTCTGCTCACTTCTGCAGGGTCAGTAAAAGAGGAATTTGAGGTTGTAGAGAGGATTATAGTAAAAAAAACACATGTTCATTTACTGGCAATTTAGAAGAGGCTCTTTACAGGAGAGCATAATCTGAGCCACTTAAACGCCCGATCAGCAGTTATTTATGTTTATTATAACCCTGAGTGTTAACAAGATGTTCTTTTAAATGAGATTAGGAAAATGGCAGAATGTAACCGTGTAACATTCTGTGACACACACACACACACACATTAGTGTACTATATAGCTTTATTAGGTATCGCAATCTGAATTGTTAATCTGTTTATGATAGCCGTTGCACCCACACCCTTTTACACCGTTTCAGAGCGGCTCAGTAATTGACCCTGTGCAGCCATCTCAGTTGTGCCACTGTGTCTTTTCCCTCCTGGGGCAGGAGCTAATCTCCTATTGGCAGCCCGAGAGCTCTGATTGGTATCTCTTTAAAAAGCACATTCTGTAAATGGCTTCCTCCTGCTTGGTGAGAAGTTGAAATCAGCGAGTTGTCAGGGCTTTTGCTTTTTTGGCCGGGGTAGTGGAGTAAAGGAGAAATAAATAAAGATGCACTTGAGTAAATATAATAAAAAAAAAACGCTTGACTGTGCAGCTCAGCGTTTGCCAGGAGGAAGGTAGTATACAGTATATGTATGTGTGCGCATATGTGTGTGTGTGTGTGTGTGTGGAGCTGAGAATTGTCAGGAGAACAGAAGTCACACTGTCTCTGGCTTCCCCGGAGCTGGAAAGCATTTGCCAGCACTGGGATCACAAGGGACACCTCCTCCTTTTAAAAACCTGACAAGCTACATGCTTTGCAGCACAATAAAGGGCCCTACACCACACCAAACCTGATTCCTATTGATTTTAGCTGCCTCTCCAAATATGTGCTCCATGTTGCTCGGCGAGAGGCTCTGCCATGTCCCGCAGCCTTTGTAGTTGTTAATTCCTTCCTGCTCTAAAATACTTCATTTACTACAATTTTTTTAATGTAATCCCTCACACAGCTCTCTCTCTCTCTATCTCTATCTTTGTGTGTGTGTGTAGCCTAGATAATAGACTTCAACACATTCCTCTGAGCAGAAAACCAGTTCACTAACTGTCTCTTAACAGACAGTCGATGGTTAAGTCCGTTTAAACACGACACTTGGTAGTGTGTTGCGGTTTGCATTATGTTAATGTCTCGAGGTGAGACGTTTCCACCATTTCCATTACATCAGGTCATTCGGCAGACGCGTCTATCCAAAGCGACTTACAAGTATCCCAACTGATTAATCTGCTTAATCTGGTTTAATTTAATCTGGTTACTTGTGCTTATGGTAGACTTGTTGGTATCCAGGCTTAATTAGACTACAATAAATGCAAGACTACAAAAAGTCCCTTGCAATAACGACTAAATCATGTGTTTAGATTATAGTATTTGTATAATTTTGTTCCTCTGTTAGACATCATGTACGTGTGTGTATATATACATACATATATATATACATATATATATATATATATATAGGGCGGCACGGTGGCTTAGTGGTTAGCACATTCTCCTCTCAGCGCTAGGGATTCCCAGTTCGAATCCCCATCTGGGTGGAGTTTCCATGTTCTCCCGTGTCTGCGTGGGTTTCCTCTGGGTTCTCTGGTTTCCTCCCACAGTTCAAAAACCAAAAACATGGATCAAGTCATCTGTGTGAGTGCGTATATATAGGCTATATATATATATATATATAGGCTAAATAATAATAATAATAATAATAATAATAATAATAAAAAAAAATTTATATATATATATATATATATATATATATATATATATATATATATATATATATATATATTATAATTCTTCTTGTTAAACTTACGTCTTTTTAATAGCTAAATCTTCTTTACCTTTCTTATCTGCTGTAACTTGCTGCTGAGAATGTGAATTTCCCCATTGTGGGATAAACAAAGGCTTATCGTATCGTATCTTATCTTAGTGATGAATGATCATGTTGTATAGAAGCAGAATGTTAGAATAAGCTATGGTTCATTTGTTACAATCAGAAAGTAGGACTAAACAATAGTTTCAGCAGTATGTAACTACAGCACCAGTCATGTGTATGAATAGACTTTGTAGTTTTACAATTACAGACTGTAGAACATCTGTGTTTTTTGTTTTTGTAAGTCTCCTGTTGGTTCTCTGTTCTCTGTCAGGAGAATCACACAACAGGTAGAATTTGGGTGGTGGATTGTTTGTCAGTTCTGCAATGACACTGATGTGGTGACTTCTGTCTACAGTATCAAAGATGATATAAATCCAGTTTTATAATAAGTGAAACCGATACAATGGAGCAAAAAGGAGGTGTGTCAAACTTTTAACTGGTACTGTATATAAGAGTTATTTAATGCTGAAGATTTATGGGAAAATAGGAATAAATTCCCTTGTGAGGCGATTAAGAAATCACTTTAATAATTTAAAGTATTTTTATTCGATTTTAAACCTGTCTATTATTCAATTATATGGATATCATTGTTGTCTGTTGTCTCACTGTAGTATGTTTTGTTCTATTTATTCTTATTTTTCTTAAGTGACTTTAAGCGTTTTGAAAGGCGATTATAAATAAAATGGATTATTATTATATATTATTATTATATAGGGTGGCACGGTGGCTTAGTGGTTAGCACATTCGCCTCTCAGCACTGGGGATTCCCGGTTCGAATCCCCATCTGGGTGGAGTTTCCATGTTCTCCCCGTGTCCGCATGGGTTTCCTCCGGGTTCTCCGGTTTCCTCCCACAGTCCAAAAAAAATTGATGGATCAAGTCAATTGAGTTCTCCAAATTGCCCCATAAAGAGTGTGTCTGTGTGAGTGAGTGTGTGCGATGGATTGGCGCCCTGTCCTGGGTCTATCTGCCTAGCGCCCGAAACGTTCTCCCCTGGATGGGCATGGGGAACCCCACCACGACCCTAAAAGAGGACAAAGCGGGAGATAATGAATGAATGAATTATTATATACCGCAGTTTCTCTATGATCCTACAGGTGGCGTGCTCTAAAGTATTTAAACAATGGCAGGCAGCTGAATGTCTTGTGGTATTGAATGTAGAAAGCTTCAAGCCACGTTTTCACCGTTTCATGTGGTGTATATAAGCGAAAAGCCTGTAAACTACAGGATGTATAATCTATATTGCAACCAGATGAGGACGTTCTATTCAGTTGCACTATTATTCAGTATCACTGTTATTCTTACAATTTTAATGGCTTTAAATTACATCAGGCAGTTCCTGGTAATTCCATTAATCATCTAATACAATTGTTGAGCCACCATGACGTGTGTTTATAAAACACTCTGTGTACATCCTGGTCACATCCATCAATCTAACATGTCACATGTTCGTGCTGCGTGTTGCTTAATCTACAGAGGGATTATTTATTGTTAAAATGATGACAGACCAGGCGGCACAGTGGCTTAGTGGTTAGCATGTTCTTCTCTCAGCACTAGGGATTCCCGGTTCGAATCCCCATCTGGGTGCATGTTCTCCCCGTGTCCGTGTGGGTTTCCTCCGGGTTCTCCGGTTTTCTGGTTTCCATGTTCACAGTCCAAAAACATGGATCAAGTCAATTGAGTTCTCCAAATTGTTCCATATAGAGTGTGTATGCGTGCGTGTCTGTGTGAGTGTGTGCCCAGCAATAGATTGGCGCCCTGTTTTGGGTGTATCTACCTAGCACCCGAAACGTTCTCCTCTGGATGGGCATGGGGACCCCCACCGCGACCCTAACATAGGATAAAGTGGAAGATAATGAATGGATGGATGGATGACAGACCAGTTCAGTGTCTCCGATTCATCTGATTTAAATGTCTTTGGAGTTTTGGACTGAACTGCAGAACTCTATACAGAAAGCTGCCCAAAGAATCCAACTCCCAAACTTTTTCTTGCAAGCCTACAACGCTACCCACTGTGCTTTTATGCCTCTCCAGAGAATAAGAAGTACCGCCAGTAAAAACACAAAATTTAATTGTCTTCTCATACGTTCCATTCTTCAGAAGCACAAGAGGTTCTTAGGATAGTCACCGAACGCTGTATCTCTATCTTCTCATGTCCGATGGCCCGAGTCGAAAAACAATATTACTGATTTACAACATTATACTCTGACTGGTGGCAATCAGGTAAAATACAGAGCTGCTAATTGCCCTATTGACTGCAAACAGTAGCCACAAGCTGAAGCTTGTTGTGCATCGATGTGGAATTTTGAGCCTATAATCATGGATGGGTAAAACCCTTATTTCTTATAACAGAGCTTTTGTTTGTTATAGCTTATCTGTAGTGATGTAAGGTCACATACAGATATCTACTGTATTAACGTTTAGCATTTTTATCTTTTAGCTGTTCTGCACGCAGCACAAACAGTCTTTTAATACGGTATTTTGTGTTTTTTAGAGTGTCATGTGGTTTGTTGAGTTTATGGTTAAACACATTCCCATCGTACGGTATGCTGGCTGCTTAACCTTGGACATGATTGTAAAGGTTTATGTTGTTTTTGTGAAAACCTTTACTCTGCCCTTTATGTTTATTTAAAATAGAACTATTTATTAAATGTTTTTGGCCTACGTTCACATTTTACAGTACCAGTCACAATTTTGGACAAGCCTCCATCTTGTCCATGTACTACGTAGTTTTATAATTCCAGACTGTAGAACATCTGTGTTCTTTGTTTTGTTAGTCCCTGTTGGTTCTCTATTGGTCAGGATCATCACAGAACAGGTATCATTTGGGTGGTGGATTGTTTATTGTCAGTTCTGCAGTGACACTGATGCAGTGAGGGGGTGTTAGTGCAGCAGTGGTTTATTTAAACACCCCAGTGACACTGCTGGGATAGGAATAATGCACCAACCCAATAATCCCTGCTCTGTGGTTGTACTGTGTGTGGTGCTGACCATTAGAACAGAGTTAAGGGGATGTACACAGTATGTACTCTAGAACACAAACAGATGGACTACAATCTGGAACTGTAGAACTACAAAGTCCATCTTTATAGGCAGTGGAGCTGATAACGTGAAGCAAAAAAAGGAGGTGTGTTAAACTTTTGCCTGGTTCATTTTAGAATTGTTCCCCAGATCAATTTGATTTATGTATAGTACACATTTATTTAATCAAGGAAACTACATCAGTCTTTAATGTGAACGCTGTCTGTCCACAAATTTAAACATTTAGTATGTTTTTGTACGAGGTAATGTGTCACTTCAAAACAAAGCACTGCACATCTGTGTCCCGTTCAGCCAAATGGATACTCCCGACAGCTTGTATACGCTGAGCTCCTTGTTCTGGAGCCTGGCAAACAATTTGTCAGCTGGATATGATCAGGTCAAGTAGGAGAAAAAAGCCAGGTGGCAGCTTTCAGTGCACAGGGAATATAGAGGAAGAAGGGGGGAAAAGGGGAGGGGCAGGGGGTAAATAATATGAAATTCAATGAGCATTCACATTCAATTCACGGGGACACAAATCGGATACTTATCAGATTGAGAATCATTCGGCAGAGTGACCGGAATCAGATTTGAAAAGATCAGCGGGTCACATTCAGCCCGGGTTACGTTCCATAAAAAGACGGTCAGAAGTCAGCCGTTTCATTCCAAAAGCACTGAATGCGTTTTACTGAATAGACAGTGTAAAATATCACAATAAAAAATATGGACCATGGCAACTGGTTGCCATCCCCCGAGAGTCCTCGTCTTCGTCCATGTAAGTCCTTCAGGAGGCTCGTCTATTAAATAGTCATTTTATCTGTTCCCTGACCTATACGACTCATGAGTTTTACTTTACTTTATTACTTTTTACCTAATTGCTCAAAGTTATTATTAAAAGACCTTACACCAGCAAATCGGATTTGAATCATTTCAGCAGCAGTGTGAAGTGGACTCTGTTTTAATAGTTTAAATGTAATGTAGGGTTTGAGATGCAGGCCTTATTATGATGTTGAGACATGTTAATTCAGTTTCGCAGGCGTGTGTGAGGGTTTTATAGTCACATTTAGTTCATTTATGGATAAACGCTCGGCTTGGAAGGACAATTAGCTGGAAATGAGAGTAGCCTTGAGCTATAGGAGAAGCCAAACAAAAGCGAAGCACGTGGGGGGGTTGGGGGGGGGTTAGTAGCGTGTATCAAACAGAGACAAATAACAAGTTAAAGATGACGCTTTCCACCATTAAGTCGAACGTTGTCCCGGCGTTAGCTCGACGTTAGCGTGGCTGCAGCTCAGCGTTTGAACGGCGG
>JAFMOD010000550.1:323303-354097 GCA_019802435.1 Corydoras maculifer | reverse complement strand
TGAGAGAGAGAGACTGAGTGTGTGTGTGTGTGTGTGCTTAAGAGAGAGAGTGTATGTGTGTGTGTGCGCGTGTGTGAGTGTGTGTGTGAAAAAAGGAAGCGCAGTGTAAACGCGGCTCTCTCGCTGATTTCCTCGCCTCGCTTTGCAGCACGGCGCTCGCTGCTCCAGAGCTGCTGAAGAGCCGGTTCTCGCTCGGTTCTCCTTCGCGCTCGGTTCGGTTCGGTTCGGATCGCAGGCGGGCGGGCGGCCGGCCGGCCGATCGCAGCGAGTCTGGCTCTGGTCGAGCGCCTCTCCTCCTCCGCATGTAGGATACAGCGGCTCGCCGTCGCTCCACAAGCTCCGGGGTTCGGATCCGGGCCCGGCCCGAGGAGTTGGGCTCGCTCGGCGCTCATCGGAACGCGACAGAAATCTGGATTATTTCGGGGCTGGTTCGGTTCGGAGCGGTTCGGTTCGGTTCGGAGCGGTTCTCGGAACTTGGAGACCACCAGCCTGGCGGGGTGAGTAGTTCTCAAAAAGCCATCGAATCGAGAAGAATGAGAGTGAGTGGGAGGAGGATGAGGTGTGGGGGGTGGGGGGGATTACCAGGGGAATGTTAGAAATACTCAACAACTTCAAAGCATGACCTCTGTTTGGTGTTTGTGGTTTAACCCTTTGAGTTTTTCCCTTTTTATATTAGAACTGACCCCGTATGCATTGCTAGAATGCTTCTGGGAAGTTAACTATTGCCTGGAGGAAAGTAAACACAGCCCACTGCCTCTTACTCTCCAACATTCACTCGCTGGGGAAGTTTTTTGGGGGGAGACTTTAGGAGAACATGTTAAAGCCGGCATCCGTATCGTTAGTGTTAATGTGACCGAACGAGGATAATGAGTATTGTTGGGTTAATCATCCATAACGATCGTGTCTGCTTTTGTCTGCGTGGTATGATTCCCAATCCCACTTATTATTCCCAACCGAATTTCATTTCATAAAACCAGGGATGAAATTGGAAGCATTTCGAATGAAGCGCTTCACTCGACAGCAAAGCGAAGTCATTGTTGTAGCTTAGCGCAGCAAAATGCTCAAGCTTGCTCACCTTTATCAGTGTGTTACTGTGAGAACGCTACACAGATTTTTAGATTTCAGAAGGACCACTTAGAGAGCACCCCCTCCCTTTTTTTCCCCCCTCTCTCTCTTTCTCTCTCTCTCTTTCACACACACACACACACACACACACACAGACGGAGCATATTGTTTCCAAACATTGTGAACTTGCATGCGGTTAAGGCTGCTGTAATGAAATTGCCAGGTTACGATGTGTTACACTTCAAAACACAGTGTTCTACACCCCGGTGTTAGTAGAAATCTGACCTTTGTTGCATGTTTATAATTCATCTCCATTTTCCCCCCTCTCCGCATGCCTTCCAGAGAATAGATGAGTGGAGATTGAGCAGTTTGTTTATCGAGTGCAGTTAGTTATGCAGTGGAGTCAGCTTTATCTCACTTTAGCCGGAGGGGGAAAAAAAGCAATGCTTTAAACCAGGACCAGTGGTCGGCTTTGTGTGGTGGTCGAACCCGTAGCAAAGCTGGCGTTAAAGAAATCGTGTGTGAATTTAAGGGTAGGTTGGCGGTTGAATCCTCCCCCCCCCTGCTTAAACAGTAAGTTTTACAAGTTAGGCTTATCTGATTTCAGCTTTCAAGTCCTGTGGGGTGGAGGGTATTATTTTTTTGTTGTCTTTTCACTTCTGTAATCTTTTTATTAGTTATACTTTCATTGTGTACAAGCTAGCTCCTAAAAGACACCTAATATAGACACAGGTTAAATTCCACTTCCATGGATGGCTCTTGTGTTAATAGTTTTGTTTATGTGTGATTCATAAAAGGTCTAGTCAGAAAGCCTCACAATGATGTCATGTATAGAGAAGGCTGTCTCAGACTAAGCTAAAACCATGTGGTTTGCATCAGTAACCTTAGGGGGATGGAGTAAAAAAAAAAAAAAATCCAACGAAAAAAAGGCTTTTAATGAATTATATTGCAATTACACATTTTGAGCAGCTGTTGAAAGAATTGTCTGTTCACATAACTAAAGTTACAATTAAGCTATAAGGTCCCGGGTGACGAACGGCCCCTTTTACAGAGGACTTTTGTCGTGGCGAGTCAGGTTAATTGGTTGGAAAGCTCCCAAATGCAAGGCATGGATTATTTAGGCTTAGCTTTTTTGTTGTTTGGTGTCTTTTGTCACATTTGGGGTTAATCATTGTGGTGCATGCTTTTTATACTGTATATTTTGTATGTGGACTGGGTCGTGACCTGAGGCCCCTTGAGTCACACGTGATTAATTGAGTGGAGTAAGAGTCTATGAGACCACTTTGTGGAGCTGACTGATAATTGCTCTGAAGGACTTTCTCGTGCTGTTTATCTGCGTGTACATATGCAGTCATAGCCTTTAGAACAGGTTAGTCACCTTGCAAACATTTCCCTGTCTGATAACCAGCCTTTTGTTTTCAGTGGAGTCCAGAGACTCGCTGCTTGTTTTCTTTTAAGGTGACAAGCCGACTAAAACAAGATACAGAATTGCTGGAGCTCTTATATGCTGCTATCTTGTAATCATGCTCATGGGATTCAGTTCTTCAGAAATCTACTTAGATGGCTGTCAGAGAGCGAGACGCCCGAAAGATAAGGGTTGAACAGGGTAATCGGAATCTATAGCCATCTGGACTTTAAGTCACTAATGGATAATAACCTCAGCAATGTGCCGAGTATTTCGCCCTAATCCTTTATTTTACAGAGTAGAAAAAAAAACCCTTTTATGAAACCATGTTACTCTTGCCTTTGAGGATAGCCTGAGGTAAAAAGAAGTCAAAGCTTGTGATCGGTCTCCCACAGAGGAACTGAAAGCAAGAGCCAGGCACAGCATGTTTTCATTGTCTTGTATTTCTCGCAAAGAAAGCTCGTCGAGGGCCGGATTGCCTTAAATCCATAAGCGTCACTTTGAGAATTACAAATACTGACCGCTCATTGTTTGAACTCTCCATGTCCGACCCGTTTTCACATTGACCTGCAGGTTTGCCTTCAAATAGTGAAATGATTACATTAGCAGAATAACAGATGGTGCAATAAAAACACAGGAAAGTGCAGGCCGCTCTCCATCCTACTGATTTTATGAAGTGATTGTGTCTGAGGGTCAGATAGTTCTTTTTATCCCCCCCCCTCTTTTTCTTCTTTTTTTAAATGACAGTGCTTTGATTACAGAGCTCCCCAGCTAGTGATTTGTAGTTTGAATATGAAACCAACTCGATGCTGCTGGCTTTTTTTTTCTTCCTTTGAATCTTTGGAGATGTCTCCGAGGACGCTTTCAGAGGTCAGATGGCAGTTTGCTGACGCTGAATGAATAACTTAGCAAGTGGCTTGGTTTTTGGAACCAAAAACTATCACATGTTTATTTTTAATGATGATTATTTTAAGAAAATCACTAAAATCACGAGACCAATCCGTGTCATACGGATGAATATGGACTGAAGATGTCTTTGGAATTTTGGAGACGTTCCACTGAGGTACTAACTGTGTTCCGTCAAAGGCTTATTGTCAGTTCCTAAGCCAACCGACTGATTGAAACCATGCTGGTTGCTGTGTTTTTGGTCCTGTTGTAGCACTTTGATTTACTTCCGATGCTCTGCCGTGAATGCTTATTGTAGTATAGTGAGATCAAACGCTAAGTCTTAATCTGTTTTGGATTTTGACTGTATCAAACCGTATGTTGATGTTTAGTATGGTCCATGTCTCACTTGCATACTGTGAGCTTCATATGTGTGAAAGTACAAGGAGCCACGGAGGCACACAGCATGAGGTTTTTGGGGGTTGATTACTCACCCAGGAGAATAATGGGGCTTTTTGTGTGGAGGCTGAATGTCCTTCCCGTGCCTATGTGGGACTAATCCCAAAGACATGCTGGGGGTGACTTTCCGCATGACTGTATTATGTGCACTCATTATTAATGGGCAATAATGTATTTAAGTCAAGTTATTTATTTATATGGCGCTTTTTACACCAGTACATTGTCACAAAGCAGCTTTACAGAATGAAAAGCCTTTAAACCCCCAAAGAGCCAGCCGAAGCGACAGTGGCAAGAAAAAACTCCCTTTTATGTTGTTATTCAAGGAAGAACCCTTGGGAGGACCAAGACTCAGTGGGGGACTCATCCTCCTTGAGCGGCCAGGCAGCAACAACAATGTAGGACAGCCATGTAGAGATATTAAACAAATGGAAAAACTAACAACTGGAAAACTATATGTGAGTCCATTAAGGGGGTTCTGCAGGACCGCCAGTCTAATTAATATTTAGGTTATTTATTTATTCATTGATGCTTTTTGGATAGTAAACTTACAAACAAGCAAGTCCCTCGAATGAACAATTATACACTAAAGATGAAGTGTCCATCAAGCCATCTGTTTCACATCTGGACGTATACTTGATCTCCAGTGTCATCTTTTCCCGAACCGGCAGTGTGAAATAGACTGAAAGGTCTTTTAAATCTTTAACACTTAAAGCCCTATTAGCACTCGGCCTGCGTTTCACTGCAGCTGCAGATAAGAAGCTCTTCCACGAAGTCTCATGTTAATCACGCTGTCTTTTAAACAGGCTTCCCAACCGAAATAGAGAAAGCATATTATTCCATTAAAAGCCCTGGCAAAGTGCATATCAACGAAGCGGCTCTGGCGAGTGGAGCATCCAAATCGGCAAACACCTGGATAAATATTAGTCATTCTGGCAACGGCGGCGCCTCGGCCGGCAGAAATGTCACGTCTGCGCAAGAGGTGGAAAAACACATTCAGTGCTATTAAGCATACCGGGAAAGGTCAAGTCTGCTCCCTTGTGATAAATTGTCAATGAAATGTATCTTAAGCATGTACACACAGTGCGAGCGGTCGAAGGCATCAGCCAGCTGGATCAAATGCACCTTCACAATCTGTAACCCAGGAGCCCATCAACTGGTGCAGAGAGGCGGCGGCCGTGTTTGACAGCACTCGCGCAGGCATGTTATTTAATCCGCTGGCCTGATGGAAGCCGCCGCTATCTTGTTCGGCTCCTCTTCCCCCTGCCCGCCGCCCATCTTTCCCAGAGCCGGTGGCACGGCTCAGCCCACTAATGTTATGCCTAATGAATTTCGAGAAAGGCCAGGGGTAATTAATGTCATGTTGGAGGCTCCTTGTTCTGCTCTGCTGCTGTTGTGGAGTGTCTCTGCTCATCTGCATCAAACGGGGAATTCAGGCCGCCGTGCACTCTTTAGCAGACGTTAAGCTGGAGGGAATCCATTGTTTGCCTTCGCTTTTACGCTTTGTTCACCTGCAACTGTTGGTTAGTAAAAGCTACACTGGGTATTAACGATTCTGCATGTTTTTTGCGCCCCACTCGGTCCTTTTGTTTACAAGAATGTTATCTCCTTCTTGGCACCTTCCCCAAGACAATAGATACAGTAACCACAGGCGCTTGTGCATTGCCTGGGACACAGGTCAGGCTACACAAACAAGCCAAGCTGGAGAGGTGCACACTTTTCAGGCATGCATTTTTCAGTCTATGGCCCAGTAACGAGCTTTACAGCCAATTATTTATAATGCCTTCCCAAAAAAGTGCTTTTCTGTTCTTCATACTGAGCCAAGCATTGCTTCAGACCCTTATGTGTGGATCTGTAGGCGGCTCAGGATTAGATTTGCACCGGCTGTACTCAGATGGGAGGGTGCTTATCTTTTGCGCCCTAATGCAGCTTTCGTTGCTCGCTGGAACTGACCCATCATGAGTCGAGTGGCCAGCAAATAAAGATATAAACGCTGATAGAAGCCTCAGTTAGTCAACGCGGACCAATCCGATCACCCCGGGGCTTTACTAGTCACATTCGCAGCGAGGTTGTGTGAAAATCTGCAGTTTGGCCTCTTATTTACCTAAACGAGGGCTTTCATTAGTATGTGCCTTCATTCCTTTGCTGCTTTATGTCTGAGCCAAACCCTCCCTCGCTCGCTCTCTAAATATCAGCTACGCAAGCACACTCTGTTTTCATTATGTTGTCAGTTTCCTTACTGCCTGTGCTTAATTGCTAAGCTTGTAATGTTCATTTGTGTATTGTTTAGTGTCCTTGAGCTGGGAAAGGCACTGTGTAAGGAATGAAGCAGTGCTCTGTCAGAAGGGAAGCATGTTTTATATCTATTTCTCCATGTATTTGCTCACCACTTGTTAACATGCTAAATTTACATAAATCGGACCAAATGGTGATGGCTTTTCCGACTTGCAACGTCTACAGACTTAAACAACATGAAAAATGGAAGCAGCTGTTTAATTGCCCTTCCTCTCCCCCATCCATTTTTCACCTTTTGCTGATGCATCCCTTATGCTGCGACACTATAAGGCCACTAGATTCCGCTCCTGCTGACGGTTCCCTATTGGATTCCAGCCCGAGTCCAGCCCTTTTGAATCCTCTTCCAAAAGCGAATCGATTATCGTCAGCGCTGATTGAACCACGGCGGGAAAGCGAAACGTCCGTTATTAATCATCATCGCTGTTCTGTTCTATTTAAGGGTTGGCAAGTCGACAAGCTCCGCCGTGGCCCGACGAGCTACTCGAGTGTGTAAAAGTAGCGCGCATGCGTCTTCCCAGGAAGCACAGCTCATTGATGGCAAATAAACGCGAGCCTGAGGAACAATTGAGGCAATTGAAGCTGATATTTTTAATAAGGCCTGGAGCAGCTGAGCCCATGCTGGAGGTCCTTCCCACATGCTTTGTATGAGAGGCTGGGGGAGGGTGGAGAACTCGACCCGGTTCATTCAGGGCATGGTCATAAAGGGAGGCCGGGCTCTCGCAGGCCCTGCTGTTTCCTGCCCTGTTAATGCTATCACAGGGCATGTTTGGTTTAGTCAGCCTCGCTAAGTGACCACCCTCGGTATTCGGCCTTAAGTCGACATGCAGCAGTCTGTTTAGCAGTGTAGGGAGAAGTCGAAACGGAGGATTTCTCTTCATCCCCCGCGATGAAGTTAGTATTTCTCAATCCAACCGTTCGTATTAGTGCATCTCGCATCCTTTGAGTGTTAAAATGAGTGGGAACGTTCAATGGCAATGCTAAAATGTTTGCTCTATCAGATCCTGGTTTTATCGAGTAAACATTTAATGCGAGCACTGCACGGCTTTATTTATGCATTACATCTGCTGTTAGCGCTGAATTATGCATCAGCCTGTAAATAATGCAATCGGCATTCCTCAATGATTGCGGGCCGGGCCGCGAATAGTAGGCATTTGCTAATCATTTGCTTATCGATTGTCACTGTGGCCTCGCCGGCCGTTTCCTGGCAGATGCTTGAGGTATTGTTTCTCAGGTTGGAATGCCTTTCGAACGGCTCCGGAAGACTACCGTGTTTGTTGCGCCCAAACGAGGCGCTAATTAAAGTAGCGGTAACAGGATCTCTTTATTTCCAGGAGTGCTATGGTGAGAACAGAAAGACTACAGCAATTAGATCAGCTCCCGTGGAACCGCTTGGCACTCTTTGAGGTCACCCATATAATTATTGCCGCACGGAACCAACTCGTTCCTTTTTTTTTCGGCTTTTGAGATCCAGAATCATAAGGCTTTCTGGCACCTTGCATTTGATCGCCTTCGTTTGTCATCCCTTCCCCCGGGATAATTACAGTCTTGGCAGGCTGCGCCCTAGGGAGCGCTAAAGCTCGCGACCTTCTTGCTCCCTTGAAGATGAGCTCGCGATGAAGCAGCCTGGAGTGGAAGTTATTAAGAAAATAATGGCTCTGACAAGTTCAGGATTAAATTGTAAACAAGCAGTGTGATGGATCAGTACTCGCTGAGCTAATTGATTTTACTGTCTTCTCCGGGCTGCATTAGCTGACTTTAATTAATGAGATGGAGGTTAATACCCTTTTGATTCTTCAGGCCGTCGCTGTCTGTTTGTTTAGCTCCTTTGGCCGACGGCCTGACGTTCGGAATAGACCCCGCTCGTCCAGTGAAAGGTACACAGGGCTTTATCATTGGGAGTTCAAAAGAGATGTGCTGCATAGGAACATCTGGAATGGGCTTCTGTTCTGAGCCCCGCTTTGAAAATCCTATTCCAGTGAGGCAATCTGCTGCAGCGGTCTCTCATTCGAACTGTCATTTAGCTCGGCATTGCAGGAGGGGATTTGCATTTCTACTTGATCGGCGCACACTCCCTCAGGGCGAGTGAGAGCTCATATCAGTTTAGTGACTATTGAAAGTTACCACTCTGTTTCTTATCAAATTTCAACCTGCAAGGCTTATAGGTGTACTGACTGCCAGTGTTGTAATGTGAGTGAGAGAGTGTGACCGGGGGAGGGGGGTAGTGTGTGTGTGTGTGTGTGTGTGTGTGTGTGTGTGTGTGTGTGAGAGAGACAGGGAGGAGAGATGGGGGTCATATGCATGGTTTACTTTCAAGTCAATCCATGTTTATACACTTGGTTGTGTACCCAAGTTAAGATGGTGACATCACAGAGCAGCAATATTTCAATGCTGATAGCGTTTCATTTTCATGTCTTTGTCTAATTTTCTTCGCAGCATTTACACCATTTCCTTAAAGCAAAGCCTTTTTGAGAATGCTGAGTTTCTGTTTTGTGAATGGGAGCCAAAATGGCAATTTTTTTAAAGAACACTGACGTCCACTTTCATTTGCTCACTTAGTCTGATTGCTCATGATGAAGCTCCTTCTGATTCGATCCACCATTAGTTGTTTATTAGTTACCAAGCAACCAACTGCAGAGCCTCCGGGTTGACCATTGTACCTAAATAGCCATATGATCTGTTGTTCAGGCGGTTTTGTCTGGTTCTGAGACTGAGAGAGTGCCCCCCTGGACACAAATAGTAGTATTGTAGACTAGGTGTTGTAGACTATTCCTTTGACAATAATTGTACTATCAAAATCTGTAATTATCATGATTATTAATTAATGTGGCATAAACATTGCATGGTGACCTTATGTGGCTTATTTCATGTTTACGTTAAAAAATGAACCTTTTGCTATTTTTTGTAACACAATTCTTTTGTGGGCAGCACGGTGGCTTAGTGTTTAGCACGTTCGCCTCTCAGCACTAGGGATTCCTGGTTCGAATCCCCATCTGGGTGGAGTTTCCATGTGCTACCCGTGTCAGTGTGGGTTTCCTCCCACCGTCTCCGGTTTCCTCCCACTGTCCAAAAACATAGATCAAGGTCAATTGAATTCTCCAAATTGCCCCATATAGAGTGTGTCTGTGTGAGTGAGTGTCTGCCCAGCGATGGATTGGCGCCCTGTCCTGGGTGTATCTGCCCAGCGCTCGAAACGTTCTCCCCTGGATGGGCATGGGGAACCCCCCCCCCCCCCGCGATTCTAGTAGAGGATGAAGCGGAAGATAATAGATGAATGAATGGACAATTGTTTCGTGAAAATCAAAATCAAAATGTCCTTATGGTACAAATTGGCGAATTCATTTAATAAAAAAAAACTACTAATAACGACAAATTAAACAGACAAGTGTGCTGCAAATGTGACTTAATTTTTGGTTCTGTGAGAGTTGCCGCTCGGTTTGAAGTTCCAGCTGATTGAATGTCGTCATGACGATGTTGAAGCAGTCTTATGAGAAATGAAATGTAATATTTTTAATCACGGTTAATTGCAAAAATGATGAGTCGTCTCATCGCTATAGAGACATCAGTCATGGTATGAAACCAGGGGACTGTGATTCCAAAGATCACGTCACAAAGTCACATGACCAATCCACCTCTCCATTTATTTGGCTGCTTGCTATTTCAGTCTTGCATCATAGTCAGAGATTCGTCAGAGGGTTATAACCTCGTGGTTTGAATAAAACAGTTTTATTTCCGTTTTTTTGTAGTTAAGTTTGGAACGGCTCCAATAAAAGCGCTGAAGAACACAGAAGAGCGTTTCAGTTCAGGTGTGAATCACGCATGTGATTTTATGCTTTTCACAGCTGGTAAAACACCTTGTTTTTTTACTTCTCTACAGCAAACGTTGATTTAACACATTAGGGATCAAATGGGGGTTAAAATATGTCCTGTACCTTTATTATTTTCCATCCATCCATTATCTTCAGCTTTATCCTCTACTAGGGTCGTGGTGGGGGGGGTTCCCCATGCCCATTCAGGGGAGAACATTTCAGGCGCTGGGCAGGTACACCCAGGACAGGGCACCAATCTATCGCTGGGCACACACTCACTCACACAGACACACTACATATGGGGCAATTTGGAGAATTCATTTGACTTGATCCATGTTTTTAGACTGTGGGAGGAAACTGGAGAACCTGGAGGAAACCCATGCAGACTTGGGAGAACATGGAAACTCCCAGATTGGGATTCGAACCAGGAATCTCTAGTGCTGAGAGGAGAACATGCTAAACACTAAGCCACCGTGACGCCCACCTTTATGATTTAGCTGTATGTAATTTTCCTTCAGGAAAAGTGTTAAATTAATAATGTGAAACAGAGGTGTTCAGTCATTCATGTGCACCTTTTCCTTTGGTGGTGTTGTATAAAAGGGCCAAATGAAACATTTCTAAAGAGAAAACTATTACTTTTGAATTATTATTGAATTATTTTTTAATAAAATATATATATATATTATTATTAGGCGGCACGATGGTTAGTGGTTGGCATGTTCTCCTCTCAGCACTAGGGATTCCAGGTTCAAATCCTAATCTGGGTGGAGTTTCCATGTTCTCCCCGTGTCCGCGTGGGTTTCCTCTGGGTTCTCCGGTTTCCTCCCACAGTCCAAAAACATGGATCAAGTCAATTGAATTTTCCAAATTGCCCCATATAGAGTGTGTGTGTGCGCCCAGCGCCCGAAATGTTGTCCTCTGGATGGGCATAAGGACCCCCCCCCCCGCGACCCTAGTAGAGGATAAAGCAGAAGATAATGGATGAATGGATTATTATTATTATTTAAATCAAAATTATTGAATTATTTTTAAATTATTTTTGAGTTTTGACCTGTTGACACCTGTATGGAGGCTGGAGATGGTCATCAGAGCATTGTTGGGTTGTAAGTGACGGTATGTTGCGTGGAGAACAGATCTAAAACTAATAAAGACATTAGTGAAGCCGTTGTAGAGTTGAGTTTGTGACGCTCATCTCGACTTCACGCTGAAATTTCGGTGTTCGTTTCCCGCCGAGCGCTTTGTTCTCTCTCCAAGCAATCCCGTGAAGTACAGTAGGTCAACCCTGAGAGCCGTTTGAAGCTCGCGGAGTTCACCTCGCCGCCCAGCAGCCGCCGTTCCCCAGCCCTCTGTCTTAACAAAGCGGTGCCATCCTGAAATTCCTGTTTGATGCAGGATCATTTCCATATCAGCCCGACGCAAATCTGCTTTGCTTTCTGACTGAGCACTTCCAGACGTGGGGGAGGGGGCGCCGGCAGAAAGGAAGCGCCGACTTTACAGATGTGTATAATCTCTTTTCTTTTTTAAAAGATGCAAATGGGAACAAATTCATTTGACTGTTAACTGACAGCCATGCTCATCTGCTTTTGTTTTCTTTGCCTCCTCATTCACATCTCAGACTTTGTGCTGGAAAACAGAAAGCAACCCAAACGGGAACCAACAGAAGTTTAATAAGTCAAGCGAGACCCGTAAAGTCATTCAGCTCAGGCTTAAGGTTTCATACGACACGGAACACGTTCATAAAACAGCTGCTTTGTCTTTTGCTTTTGATTGAGCTGCTCAGATTAGGTTTGCTTTTAATTGCAATATATGGCTTATTCCATCCATCCATCCATAGATCATCTCTGCTTTATCCTGTATTAGGGTCGCGGGGGGGTTCCCCATGCCCATCCAGGGGAGAATGTTTCGGGCGCTGGGCAGATACACCCAGAACAGGGCGCCAATCCATCCCTGGGCACACACTCACTAAGTCAATTGACTTGATCCATGTTTTTGGACTGCTTTAGGAAACCGGAGAACCCGGAGGAAACCCACGTGGACACGGGGAGGACATGGAAACTCCACCCAGATTGGGATTCGAACCGGGAATCCCTAGCGCTGAGAGGAGAACATGCTAACCACTAAGTATATGGCTTATTAAGCGGAATTAAAAGAATTTGACTTGGTGGCTCAGTGGTTAGGGGTTTGAGTTGCATGTTCATCGATGGAGGTCTTTAATGGTATGGTATCATGGCTGATCCTGTACTCCTCGAGTTGGGATACATGTTAATTATATTCTTTATTAATTACACTGTACTATTGTTTAGATAAATCCACACTAACAAAAATTAATACTATAATTGTCTATAATTAAGTTTACAGTAGGGCAGCATGGTGGCTTAGTGGTTAGCATGTTCTCCTCTCAGCAATAGGGATTCCCTGTTCGAATCCCAATTTGGTTGGAGTTTCCATGTTCTCCCCGTGTCCGCGTGGGTTTCCTCCGGGTTCTCCGGTTTCCTCCCACAGTCCAAAAACATGGATCAAGTCAATTGAGTTTTCCAAATTGCCCCATGTAGAGTGTGTGAGTGTCTGCCCAGTGATGGATTGGTGTCCTGTCCTGGGTGTATCTGCCCAGCATCCGAAATGTTCTCCCCTGGATGGGCATATGGAACCCCCCCCCGCAACCCTAATAGAGGATAAAGTAGAAGATAATGGATGGAATTATCTATAATTAAGTTTGCAGTAGGGCGGCATGGTGGCTTAGTGGTTGGGAAGTTTGTCTCTCAGCACTAGGGATTCCTGGTTCCAATCCCAATCTGGGTGGAGGTTCCACGTTCTCCGCGTGTCCGTGTGGGTTTCCTCCCACAGTCCAAAAACATGGCTCAAGGTTCATTGAATTCTTCCAATTGCCCCATATAGAGTGTGAGCGTGTGCCCTGCGATAGATAGGCACCCTGTCCTGGTTGTATCTGCCCAGCGCCCGAAACGTTCTCCCCTGGATGGGCATGAGGAACCTCCCCACGACCCTAATAAAAGGTCAGTTGGGTAATAGATGGATGGATGGCTAAGTTTCCAGTAATAAGTCTTAGTCTTGTGGAAACCCTCAGCCGATGGTTGCTCTGAGGTTTGTGTTTGTGAGATGGGTGAGGTGGTGGTAGATCCTTTGTTCCATTACAGTGACTAAGACCTGAATGTACTGCACTGCCTTCTAGATGCAAATAAGGGTTCTAAACGTGTGCTGCTTACAAAAGGCTCGTCATGTTCTACCTTGTTTAGCATCTAGGCTCAGTGCAAATGCTCCATGGCGTAATTTGACACTCTTCTAGAACGCTGAAATTTGATGAAACGCGTCGGGATTGTACGGCGACATGCGGAAAATCAGAGGCGTGTTAAAGCGGTAACAAGAAGTGCTGGCATGCTTTCTTAGAACTGACCCAGCGCTGTAGCGGCGCGGTACAAGCTGAGTGTGTAGTGTTTTCGATTGTATTCGTCTTTCTGACGCGGTGAGCAAGCTGTCGCACTCTGCTGCTAGCTCCTTCTCAGATGTCATCCCATTGAATATGCAACGAGTGCTCGTCTTCATCACTTCATCGTCAGTCCATTGCTTTGTACAGTTTGTATCTATTAGTTTTGCCTCAGATGGTTTCCGTTTAGACCTCCAGACCTCAGATCTTTAGTTTGTCGTCACTGACAATCAAAACGTTTGGCTTTTTCCTCTTTAACATTATAGAAATGCTGTGCTAGATTTACTCCCAATTAACTCCAAACCACTTAATTCTAAAAAAACCTAGAACTGCTGACTCATCCTCCCGGCAGCATCAGCCATCTACAGATTGTGTGGTGATCAAGTGACTTGTATTTAACTATTGGAAAACTATATTTCCATAAGTCCACTGAGGGCGTCCTGCAGGACCGCCAGTCTAATAAAAATCCAGGTTCCATTCAGTAATTCTCGCGGCCGCACCTGCAGTGCTTCAGCAGAACCATGAAGAGCTGACAACACCTCCAGGAAATTGGCAACGCCTCAAAAGAAACTGACAAGAAAAGCAGTTATAGCCGATAAAGCACCGTAATTAAGTAATAACCAGAGTTTGATTGACACAGTGCATCATGTGACTCCCGCATCACTGACTAGAGCAGCAGAACTAAAAGAGGCAGATACTGCAGGGTACTTGGTCGAGAGGGCCCCCATAACAGCATCATTTCAAGACCACGTCCTCTACTAATGATGAGCTGGGTAAAGAGATGGATCACCAACCCAACACCGCTAATCTTTAATTAAACAGAAATGTGTTTTGATCTATTTTTAAAGATTGATAGTGATTCTGAATCGCAAACAAATGTTATGTGTTATATATTTGGTCTTTTTAACCCCGCCCCCTTTATTTTATGTCATTTTGGCTCATCCCTTGTTACTACAAGGTCCTGAACCAGCTTGTAATATCCAGGATAAAGCGGAAGGGGGGAACGTCTCGGGCGCTGGGCAGATGCATCCAGGACAGGGCGCCAATCCATCACTGGGCACACACACACACACACTCACTCACACACACTCTATATGGGGCAATTCAGAGCATTCAATTTACCTTCAATCCATGTTTTTGGAATTTGGGAGGAAACCGGAGAACCCGGCGGAAACCCACACTTGACACGGAGAGAACATGGAAACTCCACTCAGATTGGGATTCGAACCGGGAATCCCTAGCGCTGAGATGAGAACATGGCACCATGCCACCCAGCTCGTAATATATGACATCATAACATTACCATAACAACCAAGTGATGTAAACATGTGACCTCACACTCAATGTTGTCTTAATCCACAGCACGTGTGTGTTTATAGAGCAGGTGGTGCAGTTGAAAGGCGAGTGTGATGTCATTACACCCTGCAGCAGTGTATAGAGAAAATATTCAAAATCAGTGTTCGGTGTGATGTACTTGTTGCTCAAGTAGAAACATCTTCATTTTATTACTCCACACTCTTCCCCCCCAGATATCACTTAATGTCAGTGTTGGTGCTGGAAGACTGTTTCCTTTGGACGTATTGCTGATTAATAGAACACTTGTGTTCTAATGGTGTTTGAATTGAGACGGAAACGAGCCAGCCAGGAGAGATTTGGATTGGTTAATGCTCATCACCTTGGCATGAGCTGGCCCTCTGCTGGGATAAATATTTAATGATGGGGAAGCTGAAATAGAGCTGAGGACCACTGGTTAGAAATGGAGTCGCTATTTATACGCCCCTCTATTTCTAGAAGTAATGGAATGGCGCGAGAACGCAAGGTTATTAATGCACATAAGATTAGCTATTGACTTCTGGGAGGGTTCGGTTTGTGTAGCTGCGCTCTTATGTTCTCCACGCGTCCCACCTGGCGGTCGCCTCAAGAGTTATTTGGCCCTGCTTCAGTGTTGCCCGTGTTTCAGGGTCTAGTGGTTGAGCGTGGTAGTAGAGTGGATGGTTAATCTTTTAACTGTTGGCTGTATAGCTTTACTGCCAGTTGTTCTAAGCGACACTCATGCTCATTAATGTGTAGACTTGCCGTCATCCCGGTTACGAGCCACGTCTGCTGTTTGTGTTTTGCCTCTGCAAGTTCAAGTTCAAGTCATTTATTTATAGAGCTCTTTTTACAATAGTACATTTTCACAAAGCAGCTTTACAGTGTTATAAGCCTTTAAACCCCCAAAGAGTAAGCTGAAGCGACAGTGGCAAGACAAAAACTCCCTGCTATGTTGTTATTTTAAGGAAGAAACCTTGTGAGGACCAAGACTCAGTGGGGGACTCATCCTTCTTAGGTGGCTGGGCAGCATTAACAGTGTAGGACAGCCATGTACAGATTGTGTGGTGATCATCCATACATTATCTTCCGCTTTATCCTATATTAGGGTCGGGGGGATAACCATGCCCATCCAGGGGAGAACGTTTCGGGCGCAGATACACTGAGGACAGGGTGCCAATCTATTGCTGGACACACACTCACACACAAAGACACACACTATTTGGGGAACTCAATTGACTTGATTCATGTTTTTGGACTGTGGGAGGAAACCGGAGAACCCGGAGGAAACCCACACGGACATGGGGAGGACATGGAAACTCCACCCAGGTGGGGATTCGAACTGTGCCGATTGTGGTGATCATGTGACCCATATTTATTAATTGGCCATATAAGTCAAATTTTTTAATTGCACCACTAGTCCAATAGAAATCCAGTAATCGTCGTAGCTGCAGTGCTTCCTCAGAACCATGGATGAAGAGCTGACCACACCTCCAGGAAATTAGCAACACCTCAGAAGATATCTCCCATACTACGCTTAGTCATTAGAGTCCCCGGCTCGGGTTGTGCGCTCGCAATGAGTCCGCTCCTCTGGCCGGGCTAAAAATCGCGCCGGCCGCTTCGGTTCGAGGAGTCGGGTTTGAAGGCTGCACGCTGTCTGGTAAACGAACACAATGGGTAGCATTGTGTACAGAACGTTTCCATTGTGGAGATGCAGCTTTCCCAGGCACTTCCGAACCGCGGGCTCGGGTTCCACGCTCTTCGTGGCCAGTTCACATGAGTTCTGAGATCAATTGCACACTTAGCGCAAATCTAATTTGTTCAGAGGACAGTTGGCAGGAGCCATCCCAGATTATTCCAGCACAGAACAGAATGAATGGTGGCGCAGGTGACCTGTGCGTTATTGACGGTTTGGCTTCCCATTGACATTAATTAAAGTCATTTGGGGTTTTTGAAGGCATGATTTTTAATTTGCTCTTGAGCTATTTTAGGAGAAGCGATTTGGCTCCATAACGCCGATCTGGCTTCCATTACTGTTTTTGCTCGCTTTGATAACTAACTGACTACAAACTTGCAGAAATGAGCATCGCTAATACTTGTGTTTAGTCTACAAACTGAGCGTCTGAAGATGTAAAGATCAATCCTGCATGAATGCAGGGCAAGGTAGCTCGGTGGTTTGGGTGTTGGGCTATCAATCTGAAGGTTGGGGGTTCCAATCCCAGGTCCACTGAAGTTACCAGTGTGGGTCCTTGAGCAAGACCCTTAACCCTCATTGCTACAGGGATGTTGTGATTAACCCTGTGCTCACTTTGTAAGTCACTTTGGATAAAAGTGTCTGCTAAATGACCAAATGTAAAATGTAATGTAATAAATATAACACAGTCACATGGCATGTTCACAGTTGCAGGTGCATATAGTAAACAATGTGTATGTGGGGCTGCCTGAGCGAAAGCTTGAACCAAGTAGCCAACAATGAGGGGCAATCGTGTCTTACAGTCAATTTTCAATTGCATCTATTAATATAGTGCTTTTAACAATAGTACATTGTATCAACACAGCTTTACAGACCCAGTTCTAAACCTGAGGCGACGGTGAAGAGGAAAAACTGATATTAGTTTAGCTTTAAAAGGATGATACCCCTTGTGAGAACCAAGACATTTGGTCATTTAGCGGATACTTTTATCCAACGCGACTCTCAGGTATGGGCGGCACGGTGGCTTAGTGGTTAGCACATTCTCCTCTCAGCATTAGGGAATCCCGGGTCGATTCCCAATCTAAGTGGAGTTTCCATGTTCTCCCCATGTCCGCGTTTCCTCCAGCTTCTCCGGTTTCCTCCCACAGTCCAAAAACATGGATCACGTCAATTGAATTCTCCAAATTGCCCCATATAGAGTGTTTCTGTGTGAGTGAGTGTGTGTCAAGTGATAGATTGGCGCCCTGTCCTGGGTGTATTTCCCAGCGCCCGAAACGTTCTCCCCTGGATGGGCATGGAGAACCCCCCCTTTGACCCTAGTGGAGGATTAAGCGTAAAATAATGGATGGACTCTCTGGTATCCCAACTTAATGGTTGGGGTCAAGACGCAGGGTTGACCACAGCATCCCTGGATCAATGAGGGTTAAGGGTCTTGCTCAAGAACCCATATGGTAACTTCAGTGGACCTAGGATATGAACCCACAACCTTCAGATTGACAGCCCAACACCCGAAACACTGAGCTACACCAGGCTTGCCCTACAGGATGATAAAGGTTTGGCCTTGGTTGGGATTCCATTCCAGATCAACTGCTTTGAGGTCAGCTATTCTAACCTCTATACCATCAATGGCAAAACACAAATACAGGTTGTGTATATAATCGATTGTATAATCAGTTCTAGATCAATGGATTCATGTTGATACTCCCCAACTTATTGATTAAGTGATTGATTAATTAGTTCCTCCTGATAATAGAAGGTGCTCACTGATTGTAACTGCACAGCCCCGTCACTGTTTGAGGTAAAGCGTGTGTATGTTACACAGTGTACGTTTTCACATTCCAAAGCGTTCAACCAAAATAGTTGAGAATAGCGACTTAGTAAAGAGTTTAATTTGCTAATTAACAAGCCTGGTGTAGCTCAGGGCGGCACGGTGGCTTAGTGGTTAGCACGTTCGCCTCTCAGCGCTAGGGATTCTCGGTTCGAATCCCCATCTGGGTGGAGTTTCCATGTTCTCCCCGTGTCTGCGTGGGTTTCCTCCGGGTTCTCCGGTTTCCTCCCACAGTCCAAAAACATGGATCAAATTAATTGAATTCTCAAAAATTGCCCCATATAGAGTTTGTGTGTGTGTGTGTGTGTGAGTGAGTGTGTTCCCAGCGATGGATTGGCGCCCTGTCCTGGGTCTATCTGTCCAGCGCCCGAGACGTTCTCCCCTGGATGGGCATGGGGAACCCCACCGCGACCCTAATAGAGGATAAAGCGGGAGATAATGAATGAATGAATGGTGTAGCTCAGTTTTTCAGGCATTGGGCTATCAATCTGAAGGTTGTGGGTTCCAATCCCAGGTCCACTGAAGTTACCAATGTGGGTTTTTGAGCAAGGCCCTTAACCCTTATTGCTCCAGGGACACTGTATCAACCCTGTGTATGTTGCACAATGTAAGTTTTCACATTCTGAAGCGTTCAAACAAAATAGTTGAGAATATCGACTTAGTGAAGTGTTTAATTTGCTAATTAATTAAACAAAGGTATAATGCACATAAAGGAGAGCAGACAACAGTCTGTCATGACTGAACGTAAGAATTTAGAAACACAACCACGCGGTCGTGCAACATGATATAGTTTGATATACAGTAATATCTACAGATTGATTAGTCGACTGCCCAGCGATGGATTGGCGCCCTGTCCTGGGTCTATCTGCCCAGCGCCTGAGACGTTCTCCTCTGGATGGACATGGGGAACCCCACCGCGACCCTAATAGAGAATAAAGCGGGAGATAATGAATGAATGATTAGTCGACTTAAAGTATCTCGCTGACTAAGCAATTTTGAAACTATTAGTTCTTTGCGACGGTGATAATGACGTCATCGTGTTCCAGCTGCTGAAAATGGTTATTATGTTGCGCCGGAGAAAAAGGGGCTGCGTGTGCCCCGTGTACTGCCATCTACTGCCCTTGCCCTTGGGTATCCGTTGACACTAATAGTCCCGGAAAATTCCTCTTAAAGCATTTAGATGCCGGAAAAATGTGAGCAGGCATCACGAGAGTGTTTTGTTAAAGGTGAAAAGGAATAATAATACAGGGTTAGAGGTTCCTGATGTTCTCATTAAGATTTATTAAATCATGAATATGAAAATATATCGATGAAAGTATTTACCCTTAAAGTACTTAGCATTTACCCTGTGTGTGTGTTTTTTTTTTTTTTGTTTGAGTTTTGTATGTTCTCTTGGCATCTGTGTGCATTTCTTGCTTGGTTGGCTCAAGACTGTTACAGATTTTAATTATAGTGTTATTGTTAAAGAAATTAATCGTTATTATTATGCATTAATTAACTCTACAGTCCTGATTAGCCGTTTCTTATGTTTGTTATTTATTATTATACATTTGAAATAACATTTTCTTAGAATAAAGACAACTTGGGGTGTTTTCTGAAATATTAACGCTTTTTATCGACATTTATTTCCATCCTGAACGATAACAAATCAAGTGTTTCGCAAGTGGAACTTCAATTTGTTCTGCGCGAGTTGCCCCACTTGGTCTAAAGTTCAGGCCACCGGCATAATACATAATTCTTCTAAATGTCATAATGACGAAGTCGAGGCACTTCTGATTAATTAGTCATAACATTTTAAGTAAGGCGGCACGGTGACTTAGTGGTTAGCATGTTCTCCTCTCAGCACTGGGGATTCAGGTTCGAATCCCAATCTGTGTGGAGTTTCCATGTTCTCCCCGTGTCCACGTGGGTTTCCTCCTGGTTCTCCGGTTTCCTCCCACAGTCCAAAAACATGGATCATGGTCAATTGAAGTCTCCAAATTGCCCCATATAGAGTGTGTCTGTGTGAGTGAGTGTGTGCCCAGCGATAGATTGGCGTCCTGTCCTGGGTGTATCTGCCCAGCCCCCGAGACCTTCTTCCCTGGATGGGCATGGGGAACCCCACCGCGACCCTAATAGAGGATGAAGCAGAAGATGATGGTTGGATGGATGGATAACACTTTATATCACGATTAATTGCACACACGATTAATTGTCTCATCCCCAGCTGTGAGTATTTGGTTGCTCATATACATCAGGAGAGTACACACATACAAACATTACAACATTCCCAAAGACGTCCATGAGATAAAAAGACAGATGGCTAGCAATTAATGGATGACTTATTTATACCAGCATGTACATACCGAGTCAGATGAGCACCACACTCTTGGGCTGACGGCTCAGACACTTAGCTGTGTATTCCTGAGCTATTTTAACTTCTAGCCACATAAACAGGGTTTATGTGCAGGGTTGAGCTGCAGGCTTTCAGAGACGTGTTCATGAGCATGAACCCTGATGTACTACGGCTGACACACAACTGGGGCGCGATAATGTTCCACCATGGAATGACGTGTGCATCGTGTGAATAATCCAGTGTTTTCTATGACTGGATGCGGCATGCTGTCTGCATTCTCCTCCATTCCACTCACTCTCATTCAAACTGGGCATGAAGAGGATGCTTCCAATATGGATAACTGGAAAATTAATGTCTTGGGAAAGCATGTTGTTTGGTAAAATCAAAGAATGATGTCTAATATTGTGGGGGAGTTCCCCATGCCCATCCAGGGGAGAACGTTTCGGGCTCTAGGCCCGCACAGACTATATAGTGTCCTATAGGTTCATGGGGTGAACCTTATCTCGTGTGCTTTATCCTCTACTAAAATTGTAAGGAGGGGGGGGGCTCCCCATGCCCATCTTGGGGAGAACGTCTCATGTGCTGGTCAGATACACCCAGGACAGGGCACCAATCTATCACTGGACACATGATAGATTGGTGGAACAATGATTGGCAATCACACTGTATAGGGGCAATTTAGAGCAGCCGATTCACCTTGAATCCATGTTTTAGACTGTGGGAGAAACCCACATGGAGACGATGAGAACATGGAACGTTTCCCTCACACGAATGTTGCAATTTGGAGCATTCAATTGTTGATTGAATTGGATCCATGTTTTTGGACTGTGGGAGGAAACTGGAGAACCCGGAGGAAACCCACGCGGACATAGAGAAAACATGGAAACTCCACCCAGATTGGGATTGGAACCTGGATCCCCAGCTCTGCAAGGTGGACGTGCTAACCACTAAGCCACCCGGGTTTGGAACCAGACCGGACCAAATAACCCAAACACCCAGAGGAACATTGATGGGCATTCGCACTGGATAGGGGCAATTTAGAGCAGCCAATTTACCTTGAATCCATGTTTTAGACTTTGGGAGAAACCCACGTGGACATGGTGAGTACATGGAACATTTCGCTGGGCACACTCACTTACACAAATGGAGCAATTTGGGGCATTCAATTGTTGATTGAATAGGATTCATGTTTTTGGACTGTGGGAGGAAACCGGAGAACCCGGAGGAAACCCACGCGGACACGGGGAGAACATGGGAACTCCACCCAGATTGGGATTGGAACCTGGATCCCCAGCTCTGCGAGGTGGACGTGCTAACCTTCATAGTAAGGGTGATTCTGACCGTCTCTTTGCTTTAGTCAGGTCGTCCGTTAGCCGCAGATCTCTGCACTCGTATTGGCTCTTAGCTGCAGAGGGGGTCCCGCTGCGGGTTTGGATCCACCTCCCCGGCTTTATGTGAGACGCATGTGTTCATAGAGCGGCGTTCTGGAAATGCAGCGAGGGATACAAGGGCTAATCTAATATATTCCATTTGTTGTTATTGAACGCTGAAAAATATTGTGCCCTCTATTTGGAGGCAGCAGCGCTATCAGTTAGGGATCAAGTCTCCATTTCACACACGGATGGGCCGACTTAATCTCTCCATCGCTGCTGCATGAGGCTGAACCAACGGCCCAGCCTCGCCGCCTCATGCCAGCCAGCCTCGCGGCCTCGTGCCTCCACCTCCAAACACTTCAGTCCCATCCTGAAATCAGACTGATTAAAAAGAAACGTCAGGAATCTGCCCCCCCTTTCCATGGACGCGCTAAAACACCCTGCACGCTAATAGTCCTGCTCAATACATGTTTTATGAGCTGTCCACCGGGGGTAGCAGAGCTCTGATCCTGCATGTTCCGGCTGCTTTTTCATTACCTCCACTACCCCCCCCCACGTCTGCTTCCTCTCTGTGGCAGGAAGCTATGTTTACAGGCCTGTCTGCATACACTCCGAATCCAGACAGACAATTCAGACCCGGGTTATTTCGTTCGGTTCGGTTCCAAACCCTGGTGGCTTAGTGGTTAGCATGTTCTCCTCTCAGCACTAGGGAGTCCCGGTTCGAATCCCAATCTGGGTGGAGTTTCCATCTTTTCCCCGTGTCTGTGTGGGTTTACTCCGTGTTCTCCGGTTTCCTCCCACAGTCCAAAAACATGGATCAAATTCGATCAACAGTTGAAATTGCTCCAAATTGCCCCATATAGTGTGTGCTTGTGAGTGAGTGTGCCCAGCGGAATACACACATAATATAAACAGCGAGTCGATTGCTGGTATCCTGTTACTAAGCGATCAACGTTCACCGTTAAAAACCGGACTAGATTATGCGGCGGAATGATTTTGTTTTGAATAAACACACGTATGGTTAGCATGTTCTCCTCTCAGCACTAGGGATTCCCTGTTCGAATCCCAATCTGGGTGGAGTTTCCATATTTTCCCCGTGTCCGCGTGGGTTTCCGCCGGGTTCTCTGCTTTCCTCCCACAGTCCGAAGACATGGATCAAGGTCAAATGAATTCTCTAAATTGCCCCATATAGTGTGTGTTTGTGTGTAAGTGTGCCCAGTGGAATACACATTAATATAAACAGCGAGTCGATTGCTGGTATCCTGTTACTAAGCGATCAACGTTCACTGTAAAAACCGGACTAGACGCGGCAGATTAATTTTGTTTTGAATAAACACACGTATGGTTAGCATGTTCTCCTCTCAGTACTAGGGACTCTCGGTTCGAATTCCGATCTGGGTGGAGTTTCCATATTTTACCCGTGTCCGCGTGGGTTTCCGCCGGGTTCTCTGCTTTCCTCCCACAGTCCGAAAACATGGATCAAGGTCAAATGAATTCTCCAAATTGCCCCATATAGAGTGTGTTTGTCCGAGTGAGTATGTGCCTAGCCATAGATTGGCGCCCTGTCCTGGGTGTATCTGCCCAGCGCCCGAGACGTTCTGCCGTGGATGGGCATGGGGAACCGCCCCCTCTTGCGACCCTTGCGGAAGATAATCGGATGGATGGTTCCAAACCCTTCAGTGCCATGTTTAAGTCGCGAGATGCAAATTAGGTACACGACTGTATCTTTTAGTCCCTCCAGGCGTTTCCCGGTGCACTCACGCCTACTTCGGGTTGCTTGGCTTTCAAAATAGGACTGTGGTTCCGTCTGGACTCCCAGTTTCATGTTTATACTCCAAGCCGTGTGGCCTTAAACAGAGACCAGGGAATAACAAAGAGGGTGTTATCCCTGGCAGACTGCGGCCTCTTAAAACCAGGCAGCCTGTGGTTTGGACGCAGTGAGAAAGAAGGTGGCTCATCCAGAAACAAAAGCCGCTCCTAATTAGAGGTAATGCCACGCTGCGGTATCTAGGGTGGAGGTGCTTTTGGCAGGTCTGTTGGGCGTATGTGTGTGAATGTAGCGCTTGTTCTGCTGGACCATCTGTCGGTAGTTGCTAGGGTTCCGAAGAATCGCCAGGTAGCTAAATAATTTACTCGGAAAATGGTTTGATGCTTTTGATCCAATGGCATTCAAATAGTAAAATGTCAATGATGCTTCTTTAGCATCTACTAAGCGACAGGCAGGCTGGATATTCGAGACGCACTCCGGCTGAGCAAGTATGACATTTGGCGTGTAACAATCTCGTGACCTTTATGCTGGTCCACTTTTCTCTTTTTTAATTTGTATTCTCCTTTGTGTCGCCAGCAAATACAATGTGGGCCTGACTCCTAATCTCTCTATTTGCATCCAATCAATTCTATTGAGAGAGTCTGTTGCTGTAGCCTTGGTTTGTAATTTTAATATCCTTATCCGTGTCCAAGATGGATTTGGGCACTGACAGCTGTGTTTATGTGCCATTGATTTAGTATTGATCGGACGTGCTGGGGGTTGAGGGAGAATCGTGCTGCACCCTCATGCCGCATTTTCTAATGGGCAGCAGCTCCCCAGAAAACCTCACTTTAGCACAAGAGGTCAGTACACACTGTACTACTGTTTGATCCCTGTGATTTCTACCAGAGATCATTAACCTTTTAAACGTCTGTGTTTATTTATATATTTATTTATTTGTGTGTGTGTGTGTGTGTGTGTGTGTGTGTGTGTGTGTATATATATATATATATATATACATATGTATATGTGTGTGTATATATGTGTATATACAGTATATGTGTGTGTATATATGTGTATGTGTATATATATATGTATATACAGTATATATGTGTGTGTGTGTGTATGTGTGTACTTTTAGATCTTTAGTGTGTATATATACTAAATGGTAGAGAATGTAGAGAAGCAGGAGATATCTGTAAAAATAACTTGTTAATAATTTAATTAACATCTCGTCTTTCGGCGTTGATCCTCCGTGTGTCTCACTGTGTTTTCTTCATTGTAATTGGCCGAGTGTCTTCACCCGCTGCTGTTTGTGTTCTTCTGGTTCGCTTCAGTCACACAATGGAAACATCAGCATGTCCACTTACAGGGATGTTGACACAGACTTTAAACTGGAAAGCAGACAAGTAGCGTCTGTAGAATATCAGATTTGTACATTGCAGCGTGCAGTTTGTGGCGATTATGTTTAGATGAGTTCAGGGTGCAGTGTGTACTGACGGGCTTTCTCCTGTAGATTAGTTCCACATTAAAACCCGTATTGGCTACTAAACCTCACATTTTCCTTGATTGCGTTTGCTGTTTTATTTGGTTTCATCATTGGCTCGTTGGCTTATTATCTCACATTTCAGCTGTTTGTGTGTCCACATGTTGTTTGGATTAGACTTGGGTTTATAATTTGCTTCTTCAGCCAGAAATAAAGTGATATCTGTAGCTGTTTGAGATCACACCAGTTACCTTCCTGTGGGATATCTTTAGTGGTTAGATTCTTTAAGTGTATAAAGACATTCAAAATAAACCAGTTATAGGTAGAAGAATTCAAAATACTTGGTTCAAAGAATTGTTCTGAACAATGTGAGCGGAAAGTTGTTGATGTGTGTGTTTGTAAATTCACAGAGGGAAATCTAAAGGAACGCATGATCAGGCTTTATCTTTAGTGATGCTAATGAAGGTCCCTAAACATCCATTCTGTGACAGAGCTGTACTTAAAGCCAGGGGAGAGGGTGTAGCCATTCAGGCCTGTCTGCATCACACGGCACTCAGCTACTCTCCCTGACCACATAGACAAACAGTCCAGTCTGAGTGCTTCGTTTCAGCAAGCTGACCACACACATAGTCTCTCTCTCTCCCTCTCTCTCTCTCCCCCTCTCGCAGTGTAAAATGAAGTCGCTTTCAGCCGTATAACAGACACAAGCGCTGATGGGAAGCAGACCCCTCTGGGGAATGGTGCTGCTTGGAGAGTGTACATGTGCATGTGGACACTCCTTGCACACAAAGCTATTAGCTTCCGGTTTGCTGTCCAGGATAGCACTAAAATTAGATTAGTGCACTATTTGGAAAAGGTTCTGGCAGTAACCTTGAAGATCTGTATTTGAGCAGTCACATGCAATAGAATTATATTTATATTTTATTGTTTATATTTAGGAAAAAATATAATATAATAAATATAATATAATAAATACAATATAATAATATAATATAATAATAAATATAATATAATATAATAATAAATATGATATCCATTCATCCATTATCTTCCACTTTATCCTACATTAGGGTTGGGGGGGGAGTGTGTGGTTCCCTATGCCCATCCAGGGGAGAACATTTCAGGCGCTGGGCAGATACACCCAGGACAGGGCGCCAATCTTTCGCTGTGCAATAATATAATATAATAATAAATTTAATATAATAATAAATATTTGGAAAAAGTAATTAAAAATCTAAAATTTCTGATTCTGCTCTTAAAAACCTATTTTTATATATTATTTTACATGTCGTTTTATGTATTGGCAAATGTTCCTTTTTTACTCTCCCCGACATTACTATTCAGAAGTCCGTCTTTATTTTTTAATGAATATGAATATTGTCTATGGGGTTAACATCTGCACCTTGCAGCACACAGGTGCCAAAATTAATTCATTTAAAAACTGTTTGGTTCCCCAAAAGGCTAAGTGCATTTATAAAACAGGTTAATAAAGCAATAATGCCTTATTGTACATGAATCACATGAAGGACATGGTTACACCTCTTTTCCATGATTTATTTATAATAACACACAACCTTGAGCGCCTTATTTCTTGTATAAAACAGTTACAAATGAACTATAATTTAGAAAATATATTAATTTATAAGTAATATAAAACGTTGTTTTCCACAACATAATCTATTCTGTTTTTTAACGTGAACATAGATTGCTGAGTAACAGGATACCAGCTTTGTGCTTATCGGTAATCAGCTCGCTGTTTATATTAATGTGTTTTTTATGGTTAACAATAATGTGTTGTATCACACATTGATACGAATGTGAAGCGGTCAGACGTGTGTATTATTGGTAATAATTTTGCATCTGGATGAACAGCACAGCCAATGAGATCGTAACACTCGTAACTCTAATGCTTCTCAGTTTATATGAAATCAACAAGCTAAGCTTTATAAAGAAGCTAGTGCAGAATACCAATAGCAGTAGTAAAGCAATATGTAAATAGTCTTAACCCCTGTGTGGATGTCATGTCTGGTTTCCATGGTTGTTTATCTGACCCGTTGGTTTGTGTATTTATCAACTGATATGTTTTATTTGGAACACATCTATGTAAAATAACCCCGGTGTTTTCTTTACCATTGCATTTGAGGCCTGCGAGGCGACGGCGTATGAATGAGCCGTCAGATAAGCTGCGACTGATCCGATTTGCTCCTAGACATGTTGTGTAAATAAGGAAAAGGTCAGGGGGTCATGTGTACGAGTATTGTTTATTCTGTGCTAGCGAGTGTGTGTGCTCAGAGGGGGGAGGGGCGCGACGGCTAGGGACAGCGGCTCACCTCACCTTAGTCTTTCGAGGAAAGCGAGGGCGTCCCGTCACGCGAGGACACAGCGCATGTGAAGAGCGTATGGGGCCGCACCCCGGAGAAGGCAGTGTCCTTGGGAGGCTGGTTTGTACAGAAATGATGAGGATGCTTTGTGGAGATTGAGTTTGCTGCTGAGATCAGTGCGAGCGCTGCTACTTAGACCAGAGTGCCGTAAAATGGATCCTCAGGTTCAGAAAGTGTTCTGCTCGGCTCTGCGGCCAAGGCCGCGTCAATAAAGAAGTCGTTCTGAAGAAGCGGCCCTGAGGAACCGTACCGTACTCAGGATCACTCTCGGTCTGTTGAGACGGTGTTCTCTGATTTTAATCAGATAAACGGTTCCAAAGGAGATGAGAAGTTTCAAATGACGTTTTGTTTATTCCCACACCTTCCTCTGTGGGATGGGGTGCTACTTTAGCTTCTCGTCCATCCAGGATTCTCCAGATTCTTATTACATGAGCGTTTTCCTAAAAGAAAGCATGGTGGGGTGTTGTAATGCTGAATGTAATAAGGTCTTTAATAAGACTAGTATTGAATCGGTCAGTGACAGTTGCTGTGTCCAGCCGTTGTCAGGTTTACACATGCTCTCTGGTTTAGTCCAGATTAAGGCCGGGCAATTCATTTTCGTAAGGGGCCACATGGGAAAGTCGATCCTCTGAGCTAAACATGTGTTTGCCATTTACACAACACAACAGCATTGCATTCTTTTTAAAGGAGGAGGCGTGTACATTATTAGCGCAGAGATAAATTGGTGTCCTCTCCTGGCTGCATCTGCCCAGCACCCGGAACATTCTCCCCTGGATGCGCATGGGGAACACCCCATACCCCAGTAGAGGATAAAGTGGAAGATAATGGATGGATGGATTTATATTATTAAAATGTATTTTCCTTTTACATACAAGTCAATAGTTTTCTTTTTGCTCCTCTTATTATTCATGTTCTCAGTTCTTCTTCTGTAAAGATGGACTTTGTAGTTCTACAGTTCCAGACTGTAGTTCATCTGTTTGTGTTCTACAGTACATACTGTGTACGTCCCCTTAACTCTGTTCTAATGGTCAGAACCTCAATAGTAGAACCACAGAGCAGGGATTATGTGGTTGGTGCATTATTCCTATCCCAGTAGTGTCACTGAGGTGTTTAGGGGCAGTCAAAGGCTTGTGGTTGAAGAACCAGCCTTGCGACTTGAAGGTCCCTGGTTTGATTCCAGGTCCCGTCTCGTACCCTGGCTGAAGTGTCCTTTACTAAACCCCCCTCACTGCATCAGTGTCACTGCAGAACTGACTATAAACAATCCACCACCCAAATGATACCTGTTTATAATCCTGACCAATAGAGAACAGAGCACCAACAGACTAACAAACACAAAGAGAACAGATGGACTACAGTCTGTAATTAATTATAACAACAACTACAAAGTCCATGGACAGTGAAGCAAGAAGTAGGCGTGTTCAAACTTTTGACTGGTGTGCGTATATATCATTCAGTATGCATATAAAGCATATTCACATATACACCATAGTGAGAGAGTTCAGTTATTTATGTATATTTATGTATGTGTATATATATATATATATATATATATATATATATATATATATATATATATATATATATATATATATATATATATATAATGATTATAATTAAATACATCAAATTTTACAGTAAAAAAATAATATGACTTTAATATTTATTTAATAAATGTAACTGGAGTATGAATCAATTCAGTTGCCGAAAAAAGGTTAGATAAAGTGTGCTGTTAATCCAATAAGACGAGCGGTCCTGCAGAGAAACAGTACATCATGTAAGTTATGTACCGACATGCAGCATAACAGCGGAAATGAAATAAATACTGGATTGCTTGGCATTTATAAAAAACAGAAATAAAGCAGTCTTCATAGAGCCCGCAGTGCTTCAGCTCGAGTTAAAGCTCAGCTTCTGAAAGCTCCACTTTTAGCAGTGTTTTGCATTCTTTTTTTTTCGGCTGTGTGAGATGTTCTGTAAACACATGTCATAGAAAGCACCTGAGTCACAGTGCTGCACTGTAGAACCGTAGACCCGGGAACGAGGCCACTCAAGTGGTCCCATTGTGCATCTTGTGACTAGCTTTGAATAATTTGCCGGTGTTGTATCTTTTATACCGGACCTCTTCCTTACTTTCCATTGTGCTCGTTCGTCCTGATGAGGTAAGCCGACAGCACTCATTACGGCTCCGTTTTGTATCACCATTGTTACGGGCTACAGAAAGCAAATTGAATATGGATTTTTTTTGTCTGATAAATTTTCCCCACATTACAGATAATGCTGCTTTTTGAGGCTAATCGCGCTTTCAGAAGACGCCGGCAAATCATATGAGAGTACTCCGCGCCACTCAATCCTCTCACAAAGCCCGTCTAAATCCTTGCCAGTCAAACTTTGTAGCATCTCGCAAAGCGCTGATTGAAAGCTCGTCGACAGTCACGGAGTCATTTGCATGTTCTCGGCGTGCCGGCTTCCCGCCTCGTCTGCACTGAGAATACACCCGCCGCGGTTCTGAGGTCCCAGGTGCATCCTTTGCCATTGCTCACGGAGGTAGGCGTAGGTCCGGGGGAGTAATGTGAGCGTGAATGAAGCCTGGCACTATGAAAGAGTAATGTTGAAAACGGAGTGCGTTTTGTAATGGAACCCTGCTGCGTGCCCTTTGTGGGGTGATGTGTTAATAGAGTGAGTGCAGTATGGTGGTTAGGAGGGTGAGGAGGTCTAATTTCTCTGCCGCTCTAAGGGAGGAACATATTTTTATTTAAAACCTCCTGGCTCACACCCCTTGACTTCATCGCAGTAATAGAAATGGTAAAATAGGTGCTGAGGCCTAAAGCCCTTTCACTGGCTTTCACAAATGGCTGGTTTTGCTTGTCCTCTCCTCTCTCGGCCTCTCTCCCTCTCTCTCTCTCTCGCTCTCTCTTTCTCTCTCTCTCTCCCCTTCCCACCCTTCCTCCCTTTTCCATTAAGACAGCTGGTAGTTTTCAAAGGGTTCTGCACTGCTGATTGATGCATAATGGCTTCAGGCCTCACCTGCCCCTTAGCTTGCTATTCATCCACCAGCTTCATGTACGAGAGCACTGATAACTATGTAATTGGTCCTGGTGAGTATTTGGGTTTGTATAAGCCAATGTTTTGGCAGTTGTCCATGTTAAAAAAGCCCTTGCACATTTTGCAGCTGGACAGGACCGACTGAAGCAACTCCAGATCATAAAATCCGAAAGTCCAAACAGTGACATCACCCTGGGCGACCATATACTATACTATAGCGACCGTATATACTATATACTATAGCGAC
>JAFMOD010000550.1:296826-299075 GCA_019802435.1 Corydoras maculifer | reverse complement strand
CCCCCACACACACATACTATGTGTATGCATTTTTGTAATTATGTGTATTTTGTATTTATGTGTATACAAATCGCAATCGCGAATCGCAATTCGTTGTCCAAGCAATTCAGAATCGATTCAAAATGTTCAAGAATCGATTTGTAAAAAATGCATTGGTTTTGTTTTTTTGGCGCCCCCTTCCTCCCCCCCCACACACACACAAACACATACTATGTGTATGCATTTTTGCATTTATGTGGATACAAATCGCAATCGCGAATCGCAGTTCGTAGTCCAAGCGATTCGGAATCGATTCAAAATGTTCAAGAATCGATTTGTAAAAAATGCGTTTAAGTTTTGTTTTTTTGGCGCCCCCTTCCGAGCATACTGCATATTGCATTACATAACCGTTCGGCCACCGTACAGCACGCTTGTTAACCAGCTCCCGTTGTAGTTCACCTGCATGCTGCTCTATGCCAGTGGGAAGCATGAAGCGAGGGGGGGGGCGTGATTCGCTAACACTGCTCATTTTAATTTAGTGCAATCCTATTTTTATACAAATATAAAATGATGCAAAAAGATTTGATACAGGACGGAACCTAAAAGTATTGCTTTAAATAAATGTTCTTTTTGTTTACATTGTCGTTTCATCTTTTCAATCGCAAAATTTTAACCAAATTTAAAGAGCATTTGAACTGAAAAACCGATTCTGAATCGTAACCTCAAAAATAGGAATTGAATCGAATCGCCAGACACAGAGATTCGCACCACTATACAGTATATTTGGTCCGATGATGCTAACTGTATATTAGGGGTGCTAAAAAAATCGATTCTTCAAAGAATCGCGATTCGTAGTCCTGCCGATTCTGAATCGATTTAAAACGCCTTAGAATCGATTTAAAAAAAATGCATTTTAAGTTGGGGTTTTTTTGCCTCCCCCTACCGAGCGTACTGCATATCGCATTATGTAACTGTTCGGCCACCGTACAGTAAGCTTGTTAACCAGCTCCCGTTGTAACTTATGCTAGCGGGAAGCATGGAGCAGGGGGAGAGTGGGATTCGACACCCCCCCCCCCCCTGAAGACGTTGAAAATATATTTAATATTTAAGGTTCTGAATCGAATCGTGACCTCAAAAATCGGAATCGAATCAAATCGCCAGACACTTAGAGATTTGCACCCTTACTGTATACAGTGTATATGTTTGTATAGAATATATTATACAATACAATCGTACTAACAGTACAATAATCATGTATTAAATCTTCATTTCTGCTCGGTTACTGATTTCAGCTCAGTATTATTTCTTTTGCATTGTATATTTGCCCGGGGTTGGTAATCTGAGTTCTGATTCATTTAGAATACCGTTGTTATGATCTTTATTTTTAAGATTGTTATAATCTGTGTGCTGCACAGGGCAGATGGTCGTCTCCCATGGCTGCTTCCAAATACAAATACTAATTGGGTTTAAAAGAAAAAACAAACGATTTAGGAGCAACTATGAGCAAAAATGTTTCTTCTGTGAAACTCTAATTATTCTGTTTTGTTAGTCTTGTGATAAGGACGTGAAAAAACTGCACCGTGTGCACAAAAGTATTAAGCCATCTGAGCGTTTCATCTACAGGAGCTTTTATGACGTCTGGTTAAAGTGGCTCCACCTTTGCTGTAACAGCGCCGCCTATCTGGAAACTGCCAGGTTTTGTGACGTCTGAAAGAATATTGGCTTAATTATCTCTTAATACATCTCTGTTCTGGCATGGTGGCTTAGTGGTTAGCATGTTCTCCTCTCAGCGGTAGGGTTTCCCGGTTTAAATCCCAATCTGGGTGAAGTTTCCATGTTCTCCCCGTGTCCTTGTGGGTTTCCTTTGGTTTCTCCAGTTTCCTCCCAAAAACATGGGTTAAGGTCAATTGAATTCTTTAAATTGCCCCATATAGAGTGTGTCTGTGTGAGTGTGTGCCCAGCGATAGATTGGTGCCCTGTCCTTGGTCTATCTGCCCAGCACCCGAAACATTCTCCCCTGGATGGGCATAGGGAACTCCACCGCGACCCTAATAGAGGAGAAAACAGAAAATAATGGATGGATGATCAAAAATAGGTGGTTTAGTGGTTAGCATGTTCTCCTCTCAGCATTAGGGATTCCCGGTTCGAATCCCAATCTGGGTGGAGTTTCCATGTTCTCCTCGTGTCCACGTGCATTTCCTCCGGGTTCTCTGGTTTCCTCCCACAGTCTAAAAACATGGATCAAGGTCAATTGGAATGCTCCAAATTGC
>JAFMOD010000550.1:231826-291826 GCA_019802435.1 Corydoras maculifer | reverse complement strand
GGTCTTTTTAAGCCTTAAAGCCTTATTTCTGTGTTATTTAATACCACTGCTAGAATACCATTAAATGGATTCCTTGGGTGGTAAATCCTTCTCATCACTGCAGTGTGTGTTCTGGTATGATTTGATCATGTTATTGCCACTCAGGGATTTAATCACCGGCAACTTACTACCTGCTCTGGTAAAAACATAGAGACTGTTGTGGAGTTCGTGTTGGTCATTCTTTAGTTCTTCATCATGGGTCACATGATGCTGCCTTTAGAACATCGTAGACTGGATGGCTTTTAGTAGAGGGGATAAGGTATTTTAAAGGACTGCTGGAGAAGAACAAACTTTGGGCACCACCACAATCATGTTAGTATCACTGCAGCCTGTGTATGATCCACCACCTAAATAATGTCTGGTTTTGTGGTCCTGCTCACTGGACACAGGAAATGGGGAATACCAAAATCTGATGGACTACAGTATGTAGATCTAAAAGTACACTTAAATGATTGATGTAGCTGATATTATGGGCTGCGTGTATAGAAACCTGAGGGTGACTTTACATCAGTGTTGTAGTTTCTTAATGTACCTGAAGTGCATTGCACTTTTTACAAGAATTTGAAGCGTCCACTATCAAAAGGGAGTTTCAGATCCGACTGTGACACACTCACTCTGTCCTACAGCAGAGTCATTAAAACTGATGACTGGACGAGCGGCAGGTCGGCTCCTCCACATGCTCTGTGCTGGAACTCTGACTAATGAGAAGCAAAGCAAAGAGTTTTGCTCTCTTAATCCATATTTCCTTTCTTAGTAATTTAATTCTCTGGATTAAACATGTTGTTGCTTTGCTTTCATTGTTTGGGATGTTCAGTAGAATGTGCTGATCGCTGATAAAGCCAACCGCCTGCTGTGTGTGTGTACAAGAAAAAGCTTTGTTTCTATGAAAACTGTAAAAGCTTCGCTTTCTCTTTGTAATTTCAGCATTTAAATAATGTATCCTGCAGTTTCTCCTACTTTCAAATTATATAGAACTGGTCAAAAGTTTGGAAACGCCCTCTTCATGCTCTATTCTCCATTTCCTCCACTTATCATATAGATGGACTTTGTAGTTTTATAATTCCAGACTGTAGAACATCTGTGTTCTTTGTGTTGTTAGTCTCCTATTAATTCTTCATTGGTCAGGATCATCACAGAACAGGTGTAATTTGGGTGGTGGATTGTTCATAATGAGTTCTGCAGTGACACTGATGCAGTGGGGGGGGGGGTAGTGTAGTTTCATTGAAACACCTCAGTGACACTGCTGGGATAGGAATAATACACCCACCCAATAATCTCTGCTCTGTGGTTCTGCTATTGAGGTTCTGACCATTAGAACAGAGTAAAGGGGACGAACACAGTATGTACTGTAGAACACAAACAGATGGACTACAGTCTGGAACTGTAGAACTACAAAGTCCATCTTTACTGACAATAAGTGGAGCAAAAAAGTGGGTGTGTCCAAACGTTTGATTAATACTGTATGCCTTAAGTAAACAGAAACATATATTTATATAAGGCAGGTTAAAATACTAAACCATGAAGCTGATTGTTTATAATCAGTTCTGCAGTGACACTGATGCAGTGGGGGGGGGGGGTTATTCATTTATTCATTCATTATCTCCCGCTTTATCCTCTATTAGGGTCGCGGAGGGGGGGTTCCCCATGCCCATCCAGGGGAGAACGTCTCGGGCGCTGGGCAGATAGACCCAGGACAGGGCGCCAATCCATCGCTGGGCACACATACTCACTTACACAGACAAACTCTATATGGGGCAATTTGGAGAATTCAATTGACTTGATCCATGTTTTTGAACTGTGGGAGGAAACCGGAGAACCCGGAGGAAACCCACGCAGACACGGGGAGAACATGGAAACTCCACCCAGATGGGGATTCGAACCGGGAATCCCTAGCGCTGAGAGGCGAACGTGCTAACCACTAAGCCACCGTGCCGCCCGGGGGGGGGGGTTAGTGTAGTTTCATTGAAACACCTCAGTAACACTGCTGGGATAGGAATAATACACCGACCCAATAATCCCTGCTCTGTGGTTCTGACCATTAAAACAGAGTAAAGGGGCCGTTCCTTATGTTTTATAAGTAAATCGAAACATATTTATATAACGCTGGCAAAAATACTACACCATGGAGATGATTTGTTTACCTGCACATTTCATGTGTGAGGATTTGTCCTGTGCAGCTGGTTTGGTCTGCTGTGGTCTCTCTCTCTTTCGCTCTCTCTCGCTCTGCTGAGAGATAAATGGGGAATCTGCACATTCATGTGAGACTTAAATAGCGTTTTGGTGTTAGAGTGCAAGAGTCTTTAAGGCGACAGCTGGCTGAGCCGTTGCCAGTGTGTGGGCGCACATTCGAAACAGTGAGTTGGAGTGTGCATTTGAGCCCCCCCCATCTCAAGCTCACCACTATAGAGGTGAATGGTGGTGTAAATTGGATGCGCCACGGCCCGGTCCGGCTCTCCTCGCTGACACGGGGTTCCGACCGTGGCCTGGGGCGCAGAACTCCACGGGAACTGACATGAGCGGTGCAGGGTAGCAGCTTGCTGCTTCTTGTTGATGTGGGAGAGGAGGAGTGTGAAAGCTGTTATTGCTTCCCTCCTGCTTTCTTTAATTTGAGGAGCAGCAGAGTGCACGTCTGGAGTGGGCCGAGCTCCACGGCACAGGTGTGTTATTTTACACACGCTCCAGTGGAAGTTAAAGCAGGGGTTTGACTCACACTTAAATAATTCTGAGAATGTAAATCAAAATCCCTGACTTTAATGTTAGTGTTCGACTCTGTGTAAGGGCAGCATGGTGGCTTAGTGGAGGATGTTCAAGGAGGAGGAGTCCCCCACTGAGCCTTAGTCCTTCCAAGGTTTCTTCCTTATAATAACAACACAACAGAGTTTTTTCGGCTAATAGTATATTCATTCATTCATTCATTCATTATCACCCGCTTTATCCTCTACTAGGGTCGCGGTGGGGTTCCCCATGCCCATCCAGGGGACAACATCTTGGGCGCTGAGCAGATAGACCCAGGACAGGGCGCCAATCCATCGCTGGGCATACACTCACTCACACAAACACACTCTAATTAGGGCAATTTGGAAATCTCAATTGACTTGATCCATGTTTTTGGACTGTGGAAGGAAACCGGAGAACCCGGAGGAAACCCACGCAGACACGGGGAGAACATGGAAACTCCACCCAGATGGGGATTCGAACCGGGAATCCCCAGCGCTGAGAGGCGAACGTGCTAACCATTTAGCCACCATGCCGCCCCCTAATAGTATATAGTACATATATAGTTATAATATAGTTTTCAATTGTTAAATACAGGTCACCTGATCATCACACAATCTGTACATTAGTGTCCTACACTGTTGATGCTGCCTGGCCGCTCAAGGAGGATCAGCCCCCCACTGAGTTTCGGTCCTCACAAGGTTGCTTTTTCATAATAACAAAATAACAGTGTGTTTTGTCTTGCCACTGTCTCTTCGGCTTGCTATTTTGTGGTTTAAAGGCTTATAACACTGTAAAGCTGCTTTGTGACAATGTACTATATAAAAAGCGCTCTATATATAAATTACTTGAACAAAGTGGTTAGCATGTTCTCCTCTCAACCCTAGGGAATCCCGGTTCGAATCCCAATCTGGAGTTTCCATGTTCTCCCTGCGTCCGCGTGGGTTTCCTCCGGGTTCTCCGGTTTCCTCCCACAGTCCAAAAACATGGATCAAGTCAATTGAATTCTCCAAATTGCCCCATATAGAGTTTGTGTGTGTGTGCCCAGTGATAGATTGGCGTCCTGTCCTGGGTGTATCTGGCCAGCGCCCGAGACATTCTCCCCTGGATGGGCATGGGGAACCCCCCGCGACCCTAATAGAGACAAGATAATGGATGGATGGGCTCCGTGTGTAACGTTCCCCTGTTTTCTGAAAAAATCATGCTCTATTTTGGACATGGCCCGCATCACACCCCCACTGCATTGTGGGTTGGACTCATCTAAACTGTGCTGTTTAAAGAAGTAAAGCTTGAAAGCTGTGGAATAAAAAAGAGAGAGCTCTTTTAAAACCAGCATGTTGTGTTAAGTAGGCATCATTCAATCATGCTGATTACCTCAAACAAACACCGACTTTCCTAAATTTTTAATTACCTTATGGGCCGAGGGAACGTTCCGGGACATCGCAAGTCTCAGTTTAATTTACATCTTAATTTAATAACTTAAGCACAACTATATTTATGTCAAAACATGATTGTCTCTTAGTTTAGATCTTACTTACATTTTGCTGTTTAATATAATGAGACAGGCGTCTTAGAATCTTAGTACTGGGGATCCAGGTTCGAATCCCAGTCTGGATGGACATGGAGTTTCCATGTTCTCCCCTGGTTCTCGAGTTTGCTCCCACAGTCCAAAACCAAAGATTCATGGTGAATTGACTGCTCTAAATTGCCCCTATATAGTGTGTGAGTGGATCCAGTGATGGGTTGGCGCTCTGTCCTGGGTGTATCTGCCCAGCGCTTAAACGTTCTCTTGTCAACGCGCTGTTCTAATGATAGTAAGAATTACAGATGACCTTATTAAGATAAGAAAACATGTAATGTTCCCGCAAAAAGAAATTTGCATAATTAGAGCAGCACTAACGATAGTGAACGATATTGTTTATTTAGATCTCAATATCTAAAATTAAAAAATGACCAATAAAAGAATTTGATTTATAAAAGTTTTAAAATCTACAAATTTAGCAGAATTAGTGTTTTTTAGAAGGAAGAGGATCATTTATTCATCACAGAGGAACCACGAACACAACTTGTTACTAATGTAGCTATTTATAAACATGTATGTTGTACAGGAAAAGTTATTTTATATAAATCCTGCTTACAATTCCCGTTTGTTTGAATTTTTGGTTCCTGTTTGGAGTCTTACTTTTAGAAATAACCATTTTCTATACAGCACAACCCGATTCCAGCGTGCATCTGATGAATAATAATGATTCTGTGCTGTTTTAGTACATAACATACATATTTAGTTTTGAAACTTGTCAGTGTATTTAAATTCAGTGGTCGGACTTTCTGTGACATATTAGTGCAACAATAGCAGCACACCACAGGGGAGCGGGGGATTGACGGCGTAAAAACACGCAGATTTAGCCAAAGTAGTGATCCATCCATCTATTATCTTTAGCTTTATCCTCTACTAGGGTCACGGGGGGGTTCCCCATACCCATCCTGGGGAAAATGTTTCTGGCGCTGAGCAGATACACCCAGGACAGGATGCCAATCCATCGCTGGGTACACACTCACACACACAGACACACTGTATATGGGGCAATTTGGGGAATTAATTGGACCTTGATCCATGTTTTTGGACTGTGGGAGGAAACCAGAAAACCCGGAGGAAACCCACGTGTACATGGGGTTGACATGGAAACTCCACCCAGATTGGGATTTGAACCGGGAATCCCTAGTCATGAGAAGAGAACATGCTAACACCTAATCCACCGTGTCAAGGGAGTGGTAGCTCAGTGGTTTGGGTGTTGGGCTATCAATCTAAAGGTTGAGGGTTCAAATCCCAGGTCCACTGAAGTTACCAGTGTGGGTCCTTGAGCAAGACCCTTAACCCTCATTGCTCCAGGGATGTTGTGATTAACCCTGTGTTCATCTTGGAAGTCGCTTTGGATAAAAGCATCCGCTAAATGACCAAATGTAAAATGTAAACAGATTTAGGTTTAATTCTTGTATGAGTTGAAATCCTGGGAAACGCTGCATCCCATTTCCCATTCCTCCAGCTTCCTGCAGCCTCCACCGCCACTGACTTGTTTTATAAATTGCTTTTAAAGATTCTATTGATATCTGTGCAGTTAGTGATGGACAGCGGGAAGGTGAGCACGTCCTATAGGAGGACAAATGGTTATTGCGATTACCAGGCCAAACGCAGATGCGCTCCTTTTCCCCAGGATCATTTGAAAAGGGAGAAGAAAGGCTTTCCGCGGCGCTTTAATAAATCTCGTTTCCCCTTCCCGCCGCCACGCTGCCACCAAATGTATTAGGTGATTCAGTCCTCGCTGATAATCATGTCACTATCTGGGTTTGCAGTTCATGATCGCAGTGTGAGGCAATATAATCATGTGATGACATTATTGCCCATATTGTCATGTCTCGTGGAACATAAAGGTACTCGGAAGGTCAGAGGAGGGACCGTTAGCATGCGGCTGCATCACACATCCACTTGTCCTGTCGGGTGAAGAGAGCAGGGATTGTTTTCCTGGTGAATGTGGGATTTAAATTAGCTACACTTTGCTGCCGGCAACCCGTGTTGAGAGACGTTACCCGTCCTTATACATTTGCATCATAAGTGACGCCATGAGACGTCTAAACAAAGGGCTTCCTCCAATTTGAGCTTCTCTATTTATTGCTTTCACACAATTGGCTAAGTGAAGCTTGCCCCCGCACCCTCCCAACTTCATAAATCTCAATCTAAGGACAAATGCATGCCTTTCCAACCGTGGGGTCGATAATGGGTGTGATGTGCTTTGCAAAGCCCGTCCGGTTCTGAGCTACCGGGGGGAGGAGGGGCGTGTAGCCTCGGGGAGACTTGGAAAGTCTACAAAACCCTGCAAGAGCTTACATCCCCTCCAGTGCAGCCCCTCCTCTCTCTCACAACCCCCCCCCCCCTGCCTGTCTTACTCTGGAAAAGCACAAAATGGCTGAACCGGCGCTGTACAGATTGTGGAGGTCTGGACAGTCGTAGGAGGACGGATGAAGATTGGCAGTGATGTGGCCAATTAAAAACAAGACGGTATGAATGACGGCTTTTAATAGAGTGTTGAAGGTGCAAAATCTCTTCTGATGGTTCCTGCTGCCTGTGGAATTCGTATGGGTTGGGGTTTTATGAGAGACGCCTCTCTCGTTGCGTGTCTTCATCCATTGGCGGTTCTCCTTGTCGTTGGGCGCTTTTTCTCCGGCGTGGGATGAATCCATCCTGTCTAAATGAAACCACCATTGAGGTTAAGGGTCTCTAAGCTGCAATTCTCTGAGGTAAAGCCCCCTTGACGTGGCCTGGGACTTTCAAAGACATGTCATCCCATCTACAGATTTGTCTCTTTTGTTCCTCCAGCTCCCCTCCCCACCTCCTGCTTCTCGTCATGTGACGCCGGCTGTGTGGGCCCCACAGGTCAAGCAATGCAGCTTTTCATTTATGTTTCCTCCTAAATGCAAGCCCAGGTGGGGAGGGGAGGGCGGGGGAGCCACACGTCACTCAGTCCTCTCACCAACCCCCCATTGGTGAATCAAGCCCCACCTCCTGGCAGGATCCAGCGCACATTGTAGTGAAAAATAGGGGGGGGGAAATCCCGCCCTCCCTAAATGAGCCCCGTACGCACAGCCAAGCCTATTAAATATCTCTATTCCGCCCGCTGCGTCACCCAGATAAACGCAACAAGATCAATAATGGCACCGGCGAAAACAAATAAATTAAAGATGATGCATGTGCGGGCGTCGGGAGCAGCCGAATGGAACGGCCACGTCTTTTTGTTAGTGATAGCTTTTAGCCTCCCCCGGCCCACGCTACATTAATTCACCCCGCGAACGTGAAGTGCTTGGGTAAACGCTGCCTCTGCGCAGGTCTGCCGGTGCAAAGAAGCCCAGCCCGTGGTCTCTGGGTAGCCATACTCCAAATGAATTGTTTACCGGGGCTTAAGGCTGCGAGGCTCAGGACTCGGGAGAACGGTGTGTGCGCATACGTACAGCGCCGAGTCTCCTAAGCATTGGCTTGTGGCTGCGCATGAGCTGGTCTGGTTAAAGGTTGGACTCGGTCCCGCCCGGGCGCTCTGTTCGGTCTGACCCATCGCGCGTTACTTACACATTACCGAAAATAGTCGAGACCAGATAGGCGAGACATCCCGACCTCGGGGCTCGGTAATTCCCACCACGCGTGCTTTATGAATCAGGAATTGTGAGCTCAGTGTTTTCCTGATTCAATAAAGATCCGATCACAGCGGGGTGTTGAACCGCACTGTGACTGGAATGCAGAACAGCCCCTCCTCTGAGGGTTTCATCACCTCCACATGGGTATCCATTAGGATTACTGAGCTGCTGTCGCCGGTGCGGCTGAAACGCAACATGGTGGAGGAGCCACACGCTCATGTCGTTGCTACTGATCTTTTTGCTCACACCTGACACTAATGACTGCTGTTTTATTGATTCAGTTATTGATTGTTTTACTAAACAGGCTGTAAATCTGAACTAGACCCCGCCCCTAGAGTCAGTGTATTTGGAGCACATTCTAACAGCATTGTGTTATGATGGACTAAACATAGTTCTACACTGTTGCATAAATACATATACTGTATGGACTATGGACAGGGGCAGGGGTTCTTAACTGGTCTTGGCACGAGATCCATATTTTGTCATTAAGACACGACCCACGTTTATAAAATACAAATCTTATTTATTTCTCGCATACGTACACATTCTAAGTGAATTAAGACCCGTTATTTTATGAAAGATTCAAATTATTGAGAATAATGCACACCTCTGTCAATGTGTTACACAATACATTCATTTAAATCATTAAATTACAGAACAGGGGCGTTGGTTAGCATGTTCTCCTCTCAGCGCTAGGGATTCCCGGTTCGAATCCCGATCTGGGAGGAGTTTCCATGTTCTCCCTGTGTCTGCGTGGGTTTCCTCCGGGTTTTCCGGTTTCCTCCCACAGTCCAAAAACATGGATCATGGTCAATTGAATCCTCCAAATTGCCCCAATATAGTGTGTCTGTGTAAGTGAGTGTGTGCCCAGCGATAGATTGGCGTTCTGTCCTGGGTCTATCTGCTCAGCGCCCGTAACGTTTTCCCCTGGATGGGCATGGGGGAACCCCCCCTCCTGACCCTAGTAGAGGATAAAGCGGAGATGATGGATGGAAATTACAGATTAATATAAATAGTGAGCTAGTTTCCCTTTCTTTAAAAACTGGACTATGTTGCGGATGTCCCGTTTATTATTAATTTTATTTTCCAGAAACGCGCTTATGAATAAAACCTTTTTTCTTTATTATAGTGTGTTTGTAACCATTTTATAAACAGAGTAAGTCTCTTAATGTGGTGTATTATTGGGAATAAATCACGGGGAAGCGCTGTAACTACTTAAATCTGATTGGCTGAGCCTTTTGTCCACTGATGATAACACACACCTCTGACCGCTTCACTGCATGACGTACAATACATTATTTTATGATATACAATACAGATTAATATAAACAGTGAGCCGATTTCCACTGAGCGCTAACTCTGTTTTAGGCTGTTTATTTTTTGTATAAACTGTGTTCTAGAACTTGGCCACTAGATGGCTAGTTTTTGATTGGTCGCTGAGCAACAGGATTCCGGTTTCTCTAGTAATGATAACTTTATTAGATTACACTAAATTATGTTGCAGAAGACTAGTTTATTGTTTTGTTTAAACCCTTTTTTATGATGCTGTGTATCATTTTGTGGAAGCACGGAGGCACTCGAGGTTGTTTATACTTATAATAAATCACAGGAACATGGTGCAAGTAAGCAAGCTTTATTTATATAGCACCGTTCACAGATATAGAATCACAAAGTCATTTACATAGTGCAGAAAATAAATATATAAAAAGAATATAAAATAACTCCAGGTTTCCTCCCACAGTCCAAAAACATGGATCAAAGTCAAATGAGTTCTCCAAATTGCCCCATATAGAGTGTGTCTGTGTGAATGTGTGCTCAGCAATAGATTGGCACTCTGTCCTGGATGTATCTGTCCAGCGCCTGAGACGTTCTCCCCTGAATGGGCATGAGGGCCCCCCCCCTGCGACCATAATAGAGGATAAAGAGAAAGATAATGGATGGATGGATATATAATAACCACATACCAAATACACTACTGTCTCCACAATAATCACGTCCTCTCGTGCCTTATTGCTTTACTACACCCCCGGTCTACCAGGAGTTGACAAACATCTTTCCATATGCCCCCCCTCTCCCCCCATCCTTTATCAGTCACAACTGAAGACTGAGATTAGAGTCCTGCTCTCTGTTCAAACACCCAAATCCCCCCTCTCAAAGCCGCCTCACACGTTTGGAGTGAAACTAGTTAAAACATGTCGGGGAAGCGTAAATAGTGTCTGTGGTGAGTGTGCAGGGTGTGAAATGGAGGGTAATGTAATGAGCGTGTTTGAATGGAGCTGTGGATCTGCCCCACGCTGCTTCATATCCTCGTCACATTTGTTCTATCAAAGCTCGCTGGTCCTATTCTGCTCCAAACCCCCGAAAAACAAAAGAAAAAAAGATCGGCTGAGGTGCTCGCTCTTTCACCAGCAGTAAATACGTTTCTCTGCGGTTATGGTTCACTTTTACCACTCAGAAAAACAGGGCAACGATCGCTTCGTCCTCCTTTGGCAGCTTGACCGCAGAGGAAGGAAGTGTGTGTGTGTGTGTGTGTCTGCAAGAGCGCTGTTGCTGTCTGTTTTTCGCTGCTGTGCCGCGTGAATGTTTTTGTTAAGGAGATGAGGGTTCACGACCCGGCCATACCAGCAGTCACATTCAATTTAAACACACAGGCAGAGAGTCGGGCCTCGGCCCAGAGCCTCAGCCGGCAGTCGGCTTACGTCATTCCACGGCCTTAAAAATTGGACAGGTCACGGGCGCCGAGCCGGTCAACTGGCGAGTCGTTAAAGCAGCCATCTGTACCCATGATGCATCATCTTTCCTCCTGCGTTCGCGCGAATGTGTCTGTGATTACTACGTGCGTTCACTGGTGAACTCTTTTGAATTGTTCTAGAAGAACCCCTCCCACTGTCCTGCTCCCCATTAATAAAAATGTGTTAATCCTACAACTCATAGGGAACACTGATTTATAAATGTCTTTGCAGTCGACGTTTCTGTTGTTTTATTGATCCTAGGGGTGCGAATCTCTGTGTCTGGTGATTCGATTCGGATTTTGGAGGTCACGATTCGATTCAGAATCGATTTTCGATTCAGTTCTAATGGTCCTTAAATTTTGTGATTGACAAGATGAAGCGACGATGTAAACAAATAGAACATTTATTTAAAACAATCCTTTCAGATTCCTTCCTGTATCAAATCTTTTTGCTTTATTTTATATTTATATAAATATAGGATATATATATATATATATAAATAGGATTGCACTAAATTATAATGAGCAGTGTTCAGTTAGCTGAGCTGTCTGGCTTTTTCTTACATAAAAACATCCTTCAATAAACAAATAATTCTAAATATATTAACACCAAAGTTTACCATGGTGCATTAACCTTTAATCCAAACTAAAATACAGACTTTACAGTCAGAGTGACTTTACTTTTTGCAAATCTTTAAAACTTAACATTAAAAATAAAATCCATACTTCAGTCTTTTTAACTATATTGCCCCAACATTTGCTACGTTTTCAAAACTTAACCTTAAATATTAAATATATTTTAAACGTCTTTTAGTTCAGGGTGATGTCGCGCCAAACGGGCTCGCGCATTTGTTATATTTCCAAAATACCTCGATTTCATTTTACACTTCTTGTAAACAGTTGCCCTCATGTCGAGCTCTCCTGACTTTAAAAGCCAAATACCGTCTTTTGTGCCAATGGGGGGGGTCGAATCTCGCTCTGCCCCCGCTCCATGCTTCCCGTAGGCATGAACTAGCATGCCAGAGAACTACTGAGAGCGTGCTGTACGGTGGCCGAGCGGATACCTGATGCGATATGCAGTATGCTCGTGGAGGGCGCCAAAATTAAAACTGAAACAAATTTATTTTAAAATCGAATCTTGGGCATTGTGAATCGATTCAGAATCGCCAGGACGACGGATCGCGATTCTTTGAAGAATCGATTTTTTTTTCTGCACCCCTAATTGATACTAACATGATCCTCTTGCCTTTCCTTTTTGCAGACTGTGTGTACATAGAGAGCCGACGGCCCAACACGCCCTACTTCATCTGCAGCATTCAGGACTTTAAACTGGTGAGTGGAGGTGCCCTTCTCTTGTCTTCCTCGCAGCCTGTCTTATCTCTCCTCCTGCCTTTTGTTTTTATTAAAGTCGTATGAACGCTACATCAAACGCTCTTTGATGTGGATGGAGTAGTGGGAGCGATTGCCTGCGTTCACATGCTTTGCTAAAGACGCCAAGTTGCTCTCTGGCCTACTGCAGAGCAGCTACGTTCGAATTTGCTGGATTCCGAAAGCTGATAGCTCTTGGAAGTGGCTTTTGTCTTTTGCCCGTTTGTAACAGCCACTCTGTTTAATGCTGTTTGACATCTGAAAGCAAGCCGTCGCCTTGTGGAAAGTTGGCCGTGTCTTTCGCTTTCATCCCGTTTCCTGTTGAGTTTAGCGAAGGCTTCAGATTAAATCTCAAAATAGAGTGAACTCTGTAGTCGGGCTTTTTGTTGTTTTCTTATTCTCAGCGTGATGATGATAAGAATGAGTGCTGATGGGATTGTTCTGTGGATTTATGATGGTAATCATTTCGGGCTGAATATGCACCGTTTTCCTCTGTTTTATTCCACAAGTCGGATAGAATCCAAAGCATACTAGCGCAACCGCATACTTCACCTTTAATGAAATCTAAATACAGACTGGTTGGGATTTTGGAGTGTTTTGGTGGAAGTGTTGGTCCGTTGGTTTGTCAGCTGAGCTGCCTGGCTTTTTCCTACGTAAAAAACATCCCTCAATGAACCAATAATTGGAAATATATTAATACAAAAGTTGATCATGGTGCATTAACCTTTAATCCAAACTCAAATACAGACTTTACAGTGCATTTAGATTCTGCAAATCTTTAAAACTTAACCTTAAAAATATAATCCATACTTCAGTCTTTTTAACTACATTGCACATCCACTGCATTTTCAAAACTTAAATATTAAATACATTTTCATCTTCTTTTTGTTTTCTTATTCTCAGCGTGATGATGATGAGAATGAGTGCTGATAGATTGTTCTGTGGATTTATGATGGTTATCATTTCGGGCTGAATATGCACTGTTTTCCTCTGTTTTATTCCACAAGTCGGATAGAATCCAAAGCATACTAGTGCAGAGCTGCATACTTCACCTTTAATGCAGTCTAATACAGACTTGTTAGGTTTTGGAGTGCGTTGGTGGGAGTGTTGGTCCGTTGGTTTGTCTGACCTCTGATGGAGATCTTTCAATGATGCTGCATGTGAGGGTCTGGCTTGCAGTCTTCTTTGTAGTTCATTCCAGAGGTCGTAGCTGAGGCGGAGAACCGGACCGTGTGGGCACGTCCACGTCTTCCACAGTAAACCCAATCAATCAGTCCTTTATGGACTTTATTTTCTACAGAGGCTCCATCCTACTGGAACAGAATAGAATGCTTGCGAACATTTCGCTCTAAACATAGAGTTTTATACCATTTTAAAAGTACAGTAACAAAAGATTGGACACGCCCTCTTCTTGCTTCATTTTCTATTTTCTCCACTAGTTTTACAATTACAGACTGTAGAACATCTGTTCTCTGTATTTGTGTTGATCTTCTGTTGGTTCTCTGTTCTCTATTGGTCAGGACTGTCTCTGAACAGCTATAGTTTGGATGGAATATTGTTTATCAGTTCTGCAGTGACAGGGTGGTTAGCATGTTCTCCTCTCAGCACTAGGGATTCCCGGTTCGAATCCCATTCTGAGTGGAGTTTCCATGTTCTGCCCGTGTCCGTGTGGGTTTCCTCTGGGTACTCCGGTTTCTTCCAACAGTCCAAAAACATGAGTCAAGATGAATTGAATTCTCCAAATTGCCCCATATAGAGTGTGTGTGTGAGTGTGTGTGTGAGTGTGTGTGTGCCCAGTGATAGATTGGCGCCCTGTCCTGGGTGTATCTGCCCAGCGCCCGAAATGTTGTACCCTGGATGGCAATGGGACCCCCCCACACACACACACACACGATACTAATAGAGGATAAAGCAGAAGATAATGGATGGATGGAGTTCTGCAGTGACACTGATGGGGGGGGGGGGGGTAGTGTAGTTTAATTTAATCACCTCAGTGACACTGCTGGGATAGGAATAATACCTTACCCCAAATAATCCCTACTCTGTGGTGCTATTATTGGGGTTCTGACCATTAGAACAGAGTAAAGGGGACGTACACAGTATGTACTGTAGAACACAAACAGATGAACTACAGTCTGGAACTGTAGAACTACAAAGTCCATCTTTACAGGATGTGGAACTGAGAACATGGAGCAAGAACAATTTTTGCACAGTTATTAATAACTGCTGCAATTACAAACTCTTAAGATTTTACAATCAGGGACATTCTTTGGCACATGTGGCTCACACCACTAGGAGGCCACCTGCCCTGTTACCCATCCACTTATTGTTGCTGTTTCCAAACTCACTAAGTGTTTACTTCCTACCATTGAATGATTATCGTCCTGTGTTTATTGTGATCCTTGTGTTTGCACATGTTCACTTTGTTTGGTTGTGTAGTAACTGTTGTGTTGCACCTTGTTTCTGCAGAACGCTTTATATTGTTGGAATGACAAATAGAATACTTGAATTCTTGAATACTTGAAAAAGGGGGCGTGTCCTAACTTTTGACTGATACTGTATGTGAAAATAACAGCACCTCAGTTGGGGTTTGTGCTGGTGTGTTTGGTCATGTAGTACATGTTGCCTTGCGCTTGGTCGAATGAGAACCATGTTATTTTAATATTAATAATAATAGAAATCATTAATATTATTAAAGAGGGGGCGCACGGTGACTTAGTGGTTAGCATGTTCTCCTCTCAGCACTAGGGATTCCTGTTTCGAATCCCAATCTGGGTTTAGTTTCCAGTTCTCCCCGTGTCCACGTGGGTTTCCTCCGGGTTCTCCGGTTTCCTCCCACAGTCCAAAAACATGGATCAAGTCAATTGAGTTCTCCAAATTGCCCCATATAGAGTGTGTCTGTGTGAGTGAGTGTGTGCCCAGCGATAGATTGGCGCCCTGTCCTGGGTGTATCTGCCCAGCGCCTTAAAAACCCAGGGTTTTTAAAGGGTTTTTAAAACTCTGATACAGATAATATTCAGGGTTTAAGACACGAGCGGGCGTTTCAACCTGCTGAGCTTTACTTATTTAAAAGCATTGGCTATATTTGTATCTTTTGTTGACAATTACATCAATGACTTCCACTCATTAATTATAAGGTTTTAGCTTGGCTAATGGACCTTATAATGAAATAAAAATGGCAGCTCCTCCGCTGGGCTGCGGAAATGGCCCTAATATTTAATTTTCAACTCCAGTCTGGGGCTTCAGACTGTTGACAAGCACTCGAGGCTAAATAGCACGTTTACGATGGACGGCATGTAGCTGAAGCTTTACGAGGAACACGTGAATTCACGGTGCAGCCTCGGCCCACGTGAGTGGACCTGCATGTTTCTCCAGCCTTATGGAGGAACCTGAACGCGAGGGACGTTCACTCGTAAAAGCATAGTAGATGTATTAAAGCTGTTGGTTCGTAAGCGCTACAACGATTAAAGCTTTTAGTTGCTTGAAAGCCTTTCCACCTCCATTAGCATAGGTCTGCATTTGCATGCCGATGCAAATGTTCTGTGGACTGTTCTCATCTCTGCTTGTAACCCACTCCGCTCAGGTTGCTTTTATGTGTCTTGTTAATCGGCCGCCTTAAAAGTTTGGATCTTTAAAGGCCGTGCTGAGTGGAAAGCAAAACCCTCTGAGATCTAATCCGGTTTATTAAGGCAATGAAATTCTTGATTTGTTTTCTTAGCTACCGTGGTCTGGGGGTGGGGGGGCGGGGGGTTCTTTTTATTTGTCATTCCCGTCGCTCTGAATGCGTGCGAAGCCAGTCCGATTCGATTAGCCCTTTGCCAAGATAATACTCACAAACGAGCGCATTAAGTCTTTTGTTTTTCATCAGCATCAGGAGACAATTAGCTGAGTTTGCATGTCTTGCCCATCGTCCTGTAGAGTTGCTACAGCGCTCCCGAGAGACGTGTTAAACGGCACGCAGCAGTTCAGGTGATGATTGAGGGAGGGTCTGGTAAACGTGGGGGGGGGTGCAGGGCCCTGACATCACAGCAGCCTCTAATCGGATTGTGAGGTAGAGTGCTGAGGACGACGTGATCGTGCTCTGTACCTCAGCAGCGGGCCATTCTTCAGACTCGCTGTATTTAGATTAAGCACAATTTCAAAAGCTTCGTCCGGCAGAAGAATGTACAGAATTATTACCAGCCCCCCAACCTGCTCGCCGTTCTCCTGCGTAGATGAAACTCACAGTGTGCAAAGTTGTTGGCAACAGGTTGGAGCTCAGGACATTCACTTATGACACTTTCCTGACTTAAAATAAATAACATCAGTTTATTTAAATGGAATGCAGGTTGGGTGGCCCGGTGGCTTGGTGGTTAGCATGTTCTCCTCTCAGCACTAGGGGTTCCTGGTTCCAATTTCAATCTGGGTGGAGTTTCCATGTTCTCCCCGTGTCCGCGTGGGTTTCCTCCGGGTTCTCCGGTTTCCTCTCACAGTCCAAAACCATGGATCAAGGTCAATTGAATTCTCCAAATTGCCCCATGTAGAGTGTGTCTGTGTGAGTGAGTGTGTGCCCAGCGATTAGATTGGCGTCCTGTCCTGAGTGTATCTGCCCAGCGCCCCAAACCTTCTCCCCTGGATGAGGAACAAACCCCCGCGACCCTAATAGAGGATAAAGCAAAATTCCCATCATCATGGTCCTTAAATACCAAACATCATTACCATACAGAGCCAAGCTGCTTATCTTTTGGTTCTTTTGGTTCTTCTAAACAGCATTTCCATCTTCCAGGGCCAGACATGGGCTTGTGGGTAAAGGAACCAGCTGTGCAACCTAAAGGACCTGGGTTCGATTCCTGGTCCTACCAAGTTCTATGGCTGAAGTGCCTTTGGGAAAGGGGCGCATCTCTAATTGTACCCTGGATGCTGTATACAGCTGCCAACCGCTCCGTTGCCCACATGGGGACACTTCATCAATTTATTACAAAGACATGTATCACATGACAGAAAAAAGACTTAGAAAACAGTTCATTTCTTTGTCTTTGGAATAGAGGAGAGAACAGTGATGTGGCTTGTGATTGGTGAACTGGGGTGATGTGAGCAACATGTAATCAGCAGGAGGGTTCTGCAAACATCCCAAGTGTACCGAGTTTAATGGTGTGATGAGACGAGTGCAGTTACAGATGTAGTGCACAGCCCCATTGGAACAGCATTCAGATCCATTATGGGATCGGGGCTCATTAAAGTAGCTCCTGATAAAAATCCCTGAGATCTGTAGTCCACAGTGGAGGAAGACATGCAGGTTCTGTGATCTTCATTACTTTTAGCTTAATTAATCACTAATAACGACATGCGGCTGTTAATCTGTCTCCTTATTGTGATGTAGATGCATGGCCATTGCAAAATGTCTTGACTGTTTAAAAGCAAAATCTGCATAACATCACATTTACTCTAAACTGTGTGAAAACCATCACTGTCTTCTTACACAGCAGCTTCGTTAGAGAGCTAATTATCCATCCATCCATTATCTTATGCTTTATCCTCCACTCGGGTCGTGGGGGGGGGGTTCCCGATATCCATCTAGGGGAAAATGTCTCGGGCGCTGGGCAGATACACCCAGCACAGGACACCACTCACACAGACACACTCTATGTTGTCTTATAGCGTTGTTTGTGTGCTGTATGTCTTTTTTTTTTTTAGTCAGGCTGTCATTCTAAATAAGAATTTGTTCTTAATGATTTGCCTGGTTAAATAAAGGTTAACAACAATATGGGGCAATTTGGAGAATGTTTTTGGACCGTGGGAGGAACCCGGAGGAAACTCACGCAGACCCAGATTGGGATTCAAACCGGGAATCCCTAGCACTGAGAGGTGAACGTGCTAACCACTAAGCCACCGTGCCGCCAGTTCAATTCCGCCACGTAATCTAGTCCGTTTTTTAAAAGTGGACGTTGATCGCTCAGTAACAGGATATCGACTTGGTGCTTATCAGGAATCGACTCGCTGTTTATAATAATGTGTATTTAGCTGGACACACACTCACTCACACAAACACACTCTATATGGGGCAATTTGACCTTGATCCATGTTTTTGGACTGTGGGAGGAAACCGGAGGACCCAGATGAAACCCATGCAGACGTGAATGGAAACTCCACATAGATTTGGAATTCGAATCGGGAATCCCTAACGCTGAGAGGAGAACATGCTAACCACAGCCACCGTGCCGCCAATTCAGACACAAGGTTTGATGAAACAGAAATAGAATAAGTTCAGTCGTTCTTTGTAGAAAGCAGAACTGCTCTGCTCACTTGGACGCTCTGATGTCACAGATGCCTGCAGTGGGGCAGGAGTTCAGAGCTGGGTGTATGTGTTTTGCAGTTGTGTCTGTGGTGTGCTGATCCAGTGGCCGGGGCGTTAATCTACATCTTCATTTCCATGGATTTGCATGTACATTTAGCAACATTATTATCTGAAGCAATTCACAACAGGGCTTTGTTTTTCGGTTATGCAACACGCAGAGAGGCAAAGATCCAACACCACTCATGTAGATGAACATTTATTAAACACCGTCATCCTGCTCAATGACATACATTTGGTCATTTAGCACATGCTCCTATCCAAAATGACTTACAAGGATCCCAACACAGGGCTGATTCAGCACCCTGGAACAATGAGGGTTAAGGGTTTTGCTCAAGGACCCATAGTGGTAACTTCAGTGGACCTGGGATTTGAACCTACAACTTTGATTGATAACCCAACACTCTAACCACTGAGCAACCACACCCGCCTGACAAATCCGATCATTTTTTGTGCTGATGCATTTTTAATTTGGAATCAGCTCTTACGTTTATACTCAGCAGAATGTGTTTTAAATCGTTGGGACATCTGACTCTGTATTCAGAAGTGGATGGACTTGGGTTCACCGGTGTCTAAGAAACATATTTCTCAACAGTGGGTGCATCCTCGGTCCTGTGGCTGGTAAAGTAAAAATACCAATCCATGGGGCAACGTTTCAGGTGCTGGGATGGACAGGAAACCAATACTGTACTGGGCACACACTCCCTCACACACACACACACACACACACACACTGTTTGGGGCAATTTAGAGCAGGCAATTCACCTTGAGGAAAGGCGGAAACTGTAAAAGGCGAGGTGAACATGGAAAGTCCCCCGCAACCCCCCCCCCCCCCAGATTGGGATTCGAACCTGACCCCCACTGTGCCACCACTGATTCAACCTCAGTTCTTTATCTTCTGCCTAATCCTATACAAAGTACTAGAGTCGCCGGAGGGGGTTCTCCATGCCCATCCATGGGAGAATTATAGTTTAATACACCAAGGACAGGGCGCCAATCCATCGTTAGGCAGACAGACTATAAGGGGGCAATTTAGAGCAGCCTGTTTACCTTGAGTGTTTTTGGATTCTGGGTGGAAACCAGAGAAAAACACGTGGGGAGAACATGAAAATCACCCAGATTAGGATTGGCGCCAGCGCAGAGAGGCAGACGTGATGACCACTAAGCCACCGTGCCGCCCCATTGGAAGGAATATGAATTGTATTCAGTTAATATTTCAGAAGCCTTTAAATAGTAATAAATAAACATAAAATGTATAACTAATCTTAGTTTATTGCAATTATAATTATTGTTATTTAAACTTGGGGTGTTGGGCTGTCAATCTGAAGGTTGAAGGTTCAAATCCCAGGTCCATTGAAGTTACCAGTGTGGGTCCCTGAGCAAGACCCTTAACCCTTATTGCGCCAGGGGGAGTCTGTGTAAACAGAGGAGCGGCACGGTGGCTTAGTGGTTAGCATGTTCTTCTCTCAGTGCTAGGGATTCTCGGTTCGAATCCCAATCTGGGTTTCCATGTTCTCCCCCTGTCCCCCATGGGTCTCCTCCGGGTTCTCTGGTTTTCTCCCACAGTCCAAAAACATGAATCAATGTCAATTGATTTCTCCAAATTGCCCCATATAGAGTGTGTCTGTGTGAGTGGGTGAGTCCAGCCATAGCTTGGCGCCCTGTCCTGGGTGTATCTGCCCATATGGGCATGGGGAACCCCCTCACGACCCTAGTAGAGGATAAAGCAGAAGATAATGGATGGATGTGTAAACAGAAGTGTGAAATAAAATGCATTAGGGTTCCATTAAAGCGCAGCCGTAGTTTCCAGCGCACTCTCTTCATTAATCCGGCCCTCTCTGTTGGCCTGCAGATAAAGTCAAACTTCTGAGTCGATGGACTGCGTAGCACTTTAATTGATTTCCTGCTCCGTACATCGGAGCCTTTTTATCCGAACGCGAATGGCAGCGCCGGTGCACCAAAATATCGGTGTGCTCCACTGCTGCAGATTTACACGCTGTTTTTCCCCCTCCTTATTAAAATGGATTCATTATATGTGTAATGATTGTGGCTCCCCAGGGCCGACTTTATCCTCGCGGATTAGCCACTCATCAAGCGCTCCGTCAGTGGTGATATTTATGTTGTCATAAATGGAGAGGCTTCAGTTTTACAGGATGTTCACGCTTCCAGAGCTTCATTTGTCCTGGGCAGGATGGGGTCTGCACTTGCCCCAGGCTCATCATAGCTGCTGTCTGGAATTAGCAGGTTCAAAACACATCAGCCATGTACTTTATCTAATGACCTAGGAATCCAATTAGCACTGTGGGTAAAGGAAAAAAAAATGAAGTAAGCAGCTGCTATCGGGTTCAGCCACGGACAAATAAGAGTTGCCGTCTGGCTCGGCGGCTCATTCTCACCTCCTGAATTCGCAGGTACTCCTTCGCATAATAAGTCTAAGCTGTGTGTGTGTGAGACATGCAAGCTCTTCATAAGCTTCTTGACTTAATAATGTATTTTTAGCACACACCGTCACATTGCCGAGGCTGAATCATCTGAACCAGAGATTCTGATATTGATGCTGTATTAATTCCCTCTGACCCTGCGCTCGCAGGAACACCGCTCTGTAATGCCTTTACAAACCTTATTGACTTGCTTTCTATACAGTGGGCGGGATTTCCCATGTGACCGTAATCTCATCACTCTGCACAAAGCCACTTTTGATGATGGACCTGTATGTACGCTTGAAATGTGATGCAGGCCGGTTGTCATTCGTTGGGTAGTTTTCTGATCATTAATAGAAAATATCTGGTATTAGTTCCTTATTTACGACCGAGGTGACTGCAAATCAATTACACACAGGTTTATTTTCTTGTTATTTTTTGCTCTCTAATTTCAGATTTGTGCATGATTATAATCTTGTTGTACTTTACTGTTATATACTGTTGTTTTGTGTGTGTGTGTGTGTGTGTGTGTATATGTATATGTATGTGTTAATGTATGTATGTATGTATGTACACGTGTGTGTATGTATGTATGTATGTATATATGTGTGTGTGTGTGTGTGTGAGAGAGAGAGAGAGTGTGTGTGTGAGTGAGAGTGTGTGTAAGAAAGTGAGTGTTTGTGTGTGTGGGTGTGTTTGTGTGGGTGAAAGTGTGTGTAAGAAAGTGGGTGTGTGTATATGTGTACTTGTGTGTGTATGTGTTATGTCTGTGTTTGTGTGTGTGTGAGAGTGTGTGTAAGAAAATGTCTGTGTGTGTGTGTGTTAACAGTATTCCATTTTACACATTCTTTTTACCGACCAGAAGTAATTATTTTACTGAAATACACAATACTAGTCAAAAGTTTGGACACGCCTCCTTTTTGCTCCACTCAGTTCCACGTCCTGTAAAGATGGACTTTGTAGTTCTACAGTTCCAGACTGTAGTCCATCTGTTTGTGTTCTACAGTACATACTGTGTACGTCCCCTTTACTCTGTTCTAATGGTCAGAACCTCAATAGCAGAACCACAGAGCAGGGATTATTGGGTTGCTGCTTGATTATTATTCTCATTGTGCATTACCTTACATACTGTTTTGGGCTTCAGAATATGACTCTTGGGTTCTTACCCATTTTATAATTGTGTAGTTTTATCTTTTTGTGATTTCGATGTTATTTACTTTCGTTCTTCAGTTTGCTTAATGCAAATACAGGTTTGTATGAATGTGACTAACTATTAAACTTATAGCTTTAGCTGGAGTTAGTCCTATAAATAAATAAGATCAGATTTAAATATACAGCTGATAGAGAGAGAGAGACACATACAGACACATAGACACACACACAGACACACACACACAGACATACACAAACTGACAGACGGACAGACTAACACACACACAGACTAACACATACAAAGACAGACACATACAGACAGATGGACATACAGACAGACACAGACATTCACAGATGGACACAGACATACACAGACACATACAGACAGATGGACACATGCGCAGACAGACAGACACAGACATCCACAGATGGACACACATACACGTAGACACATACACAGACAGACACACACATACAGACAGATGGACACACGTGCAGACAGACAGACACAGACATTCACAGATAGACATACAGACACGTAGACACATACAGAGACAGACACACACATACAGACAGATGGACACACGCGCAGACAGACAGACACAGACATTCACAGATAGACATACAGACACGTAGACACATACAGACAGACACACACATACAGACAGATGGACACACACGCAGACAGACAGACACAGACATTCACAGATGGACACACAGACATACACAGACACGTAGACACATACACAGACAGACACACATACAGACCCCCCCCCCCCCCCCCCCCCCCCCCCCCCCCCCCCCCCCCCCCCCCCCCCCCCCCCCCCCCCCCCCCCCCCCCCCCCCCCCCCCCCCCCCCCCCCCCCCCATACACAGACATGTAGACACACAGACGGACAGACTAACACACACAGACACTTTATTGACTACAATGGGAAATTCAGGGCGACCAGCAGCGGTTCCATATTTCAAAAATAGAAATATAAAAACTTAATATAAAAATGTGAAGAAAAACAAAACTTAAATGCCACAATAATACAAATAACTGTCTGTTTATTAACATTTTTAGAATCCAATGTCTAAAGCATAAGAAATGCTAGTGCTATTGTATTAATGAAGCTCAGTGTCGGTTGTGTTGTGTGTTATTCGGTGCATTATATCTAGTTATTATATAGTTATTTCTATAAATAAAAATGACATGATGAATCAGCTCAGATTTTAGATTAGATTGAAACAGACAGCCGATGATGCTAACTGTACTATTTTAACACGGATACATCAGTGAACTGGATACTTCAGTGATCGTCTCATAATACAGCTGACCATCAGCTAGTAATGGCATTTGTTACGCCTTAGACATTGCATTGTAAATGTGTTAATAAATAAAAATTAAAACCTTTATAATGTTCTGTGAGGGGAGTTTATTTGTATTAAGGAAACGACATGGAACACAATATTACAGAGCCTGCAGTCCTGGGGTCCAATTATAGTTCTCACAGACACCGTTAACAGAACGTGTCTCTTTCCTTCATGGTTTGTTGCTCGTATACAGAAGGTCTTCGGACCGTTCTAAAGCTGCGATGTGCTGATTTACACTCACGCACACGGCTTCTGTTTAACTTACTGGCTGCAGAAGTGAATTCAAAATTGATGGCTTGTAGTGCAGGGTTACAAGAAATGGAAGGGTACTAGGCTGTCCACACAGAGCCACTCGAACTCCCTCTGCTGATGGACCGTCTGCCGCATGGATCCTGCATACTCCCAGACTATAATTACGTCTTCAGGCTGGGGAACCTGGGATTCTGCCACTTCACCGCTGAATGTTGCTCTGTTCTGTTGTGGTCAGTGATGTTCTGTAGTTTTGGCTCTGTGTTGCAGATAATCATGATCAGGGGTGTTTTTAGGGTTTAGAAACATCAGGGGCTTTAGCCCAGATCCCTTATTCCCCCTCTGTCCTCTTTAAAAAGTGTATTTATCCATTTTTCAAACTGTTGTTACCTTCATTTTGTTTGATCATTTATTAGTATTGGATAATAATAATAATATTATTGGATAAAATGAAACTTTGGAATAAACGAACCTGAGCTTCGGCAGAAAATCATGAATCCGTTTCACGAGTCAGTCGCAGATGAGAGTTTTAACACGGTTTTGATTTGAAATATCGTAACTTTGCCACAGTTTGCGCCTTCAGAAAAATTCTGACGGTTTCTGAAATCTGAGAAGCTGCTCTTTACAGCCAACATACAGTTATTATGGTAACTTTACTCCCGATACTTGCAAAAAAAAATGTCTCCCTCAAACACACACACACACAGGTGTTGGAAGCACAGCTGACGGTGACTCCGTCGTTCGGTCCCGCTGCTGGAGGAGAGGCTGCAGAGAAAGCAGATCATTTGATCCGGGGCTCCAGACAAATCATCCAGGGCTATAAGCCCCGAAAGCCCAGGTCTAACAACCCCCTGATCAGAATCAGAATCAGTTTTATTTGCCAAGTATGTTACACACACAAGGAATTTTGTTCCGGCATGATGGTGATGATCATCCTGGTATCGAGCTATTGTGCTAAACTGTACAATATTTATTAATCCTGTCCTTTAAAGCTGTTGTTTGACAAAACGGCAGCTTACATCTGTGTGTGTGTGTGTGTGTGTGTGTGTGTGTGCCACAGCGATTAAGGCGAAGATGACAGGGCTACTCTCAGCTTGTGTAAACAGCTCTGTGGCAAAGAACAGAATAAAAGGAGATTACAGAGGGGAAAATGGCGTGGATAGAACGCGAGGCGCTGTTCTGTTTCGTTCTCTCCCCGTCTCCCACACACATCCACTCAATCATTCGCACGCTTGTGTATCTCGAGCAGATAACCCGAGGAGAGACTGCTTTTAGCTCGGAGTCACTCCCTCGCTGGGTTTGCTCATTGTGGCTGGCTTGTGTTAGATCCAGCAACCTTCAGATTTCTCCCTCCCTCTCTCTCTCTCTCTCTCTTGCTCACTCGCTCACGTGAGATAATGAGTAGCTCTTATGTTAATGACAGTTAGTCTAGCAGTGTTTCACCAAAGCCAGTGAGGCGCACTGATTTCAATGGCACCTCAACCACCTCGTATTTACTCCTCAGCTTCAGCCCATTAGCACAGAGCCTGTTATTTTCCATGGTGTTAATATAATGAACCTGACAGTGGTATCTCAGAATTTCGAGCCTTTGTTTGCATCCTCGCTACAGTCACAGTGAAAGTGCAGAGAAACTGTATGAGGTTTAATCTCATTACGCTCATACTGCGGGGTTCCAGTCTATATGTATTGTAGCAGTGACTCAGTCAGTTCTGATCTGACATCATTCTTATGCTAACAGCTGAATCATCGGTGCACCCGGCAACTATGGACTCGATAAACATTTACATTACATTAGGTCATTTAGCAGAAGCTTTTATCCAAAGCGACTTACAAGGTGGGCACAGGGTTAATCACAACATCCCTGGAGCAATGAGGGTTAAGGGTTTTGCTCAAGGACCCACAATGGTAACTTCAGTGGACCTGGCCCAACACCCTAACCACTGAGCTACCGTGCCCCTCAATATTACCCATAATCCAATCTGAATCAACAAAGCGGTGCGTGTAATGCGGGCCGATCCCTGACAGCCGTGACGGTGGCGCGGTGGTCCTCTTCTACGGTCCTAGGGTAACCGGCAAAGTAGGGGCGGGAGGGCGCTGTAGAGCTGGGGACCGGGGCCGCCAGCCACCTTCACCCTCCGGCCCTTCCAAGCCGAACCGGTGCCCGCCGACGGAGGTAATGCACCGGATGGTGACACTGGCCCCCGTACCTGCATTACCAAACATCCCGACTCCAGGAAAGACCGCGTGCCCATTACCGGCCTCACACCGTCCACAGGCTGAGCCTCAGCATGGACAGGCTTTAATGGAACAGTCAATGACAAGCTGCCTGGTCGTCAGATGATCTCTGGTTTAAAGCCTTGTGATTACACAATCCTGTGGCCAGAGCCCAAGGAAAGCAAGTTGGCTGAACTGTCAGGAAGAAATGGGACACTCCATCAATCACACCACTGACAGGCATCTGTGAGCTGATGTATGCAGATGTTTTATGAGCATTAGTTTGTCAGAGTTCAGCCAACGGCATCGATTAACTAAAAACGGCATTGTGATTTAAAATGTGTCGCTTTGTGATGTTGAGACCTGATCTAAAGTAAGACTTTTGATGCTACAGGATCCTCAGGTTTGAATAAACAGTGTTCTATTGTAGAATGTACTATTAAAAACAGATTTCCCAAAAATAATAACTTATATGTCTGATGGTACTGGTAGGCTAGTTGGTCCTTTAACCACATTGCTTTACCTCATAGTAGAAGAATGCTTCATTGTCTGACTCGCAGTTGGTTTAAACTTTAAAATAACATAGTGAGCGAGTTGGATGCAGAATGGGGTTGGTATATTTATTACAAATAAATAATAATGCAGAATGTGGTTGGTATATTTATTACAAATAAATAATAATGCATAATAATAATAATAATAATAATAATAATAATAACGCCTCTCAGCGCTAGGGATTCCCGGTTCGAATCCCTATCTAGTTGGAGTTTCCATGTTCTCCACGTGTCCGCGTGGGTTTCCTCCGGGTTCTCCGGTTTCCTCCCACAGTCCAAAAACATGGATCAAGTCAATTGAATTCTCCAAATTGCCCCATATAGGGAGTGTCTGTGTGAGTGTGTGTGTGCCCAGCGATAGATTTGCGCCCTGTCCTGGGTGTATCTGCCCAGCGCCCGAGACGGACATGGGGAACCCCCCAGTGACCCTAGTAGGGGATAAAGCGGAAGATAATGGATGGATGGTTGTCAATAGTGCGTTAAGGTGATTGGACTGTGTTATATTTAAAAAAAAAAACACATAACAATGGAAGGTTTATTGCACAGTGTTCTGTCAGGATGGCAGTGAGTGGTTACTGAGAGCAGTGTCTCAAAATGTCTCTGGCTTTAAAGGATTCAAGGATGTTTATTGTCACATCACCTAGTACTAGTACAGGAGTACTGGTGAGTGAAAAACTTGCGTGCAAGTACCCACAACTGCAAAAAGCAAGTCTGTGTTGTCACAAAAACGCAGAAAACACTCAAATGTAGGGTTAATCGGAGAAATGAGGTAAAAAAATCGACCCAGTAAATGAAAACTATTATAAATTCATAACATATTCCATAAATCAGAATAATGATCACTGTGCTCCCAGCACTATAAATCCCAAACGTCACGTTCACTTTCAGCACGTCTTTTTTATTTTTAAATCTCTCTTTACCTAATGCCTTTTTTTTATCGTTGCTTTGCACAATACGTTAAAAAATCCATTGTTGATGAGCCCCGTCGGCGTTATTGACTTTCTCACCTAATGTGACGGGATGAGGGAGAGGACGGTCGTTCTGTTTGCTCTCAGCTCGCTGTTTCGGTTACTGTTCCTAAACTGGGGAGAAGCTTAACAACCACTCTTTGTCTTTCCTCTCCTTCCTTTTCGGGTGTTTATGTCTCATTTTAATTTCAGCTGGCTCTGTGTGTGATAACTGACACTTGTCGTCAGGCTCTGTGTGTGTGTGTGTGTGTGTGTGTGTGTGTGTGTGTGTGTGTGTGTGTGTGTGTGTGTGTGCCCCTCCCCCATCTCCGTAGCTAAACTAATTTGCTGATATTGGCCAGCTCAGCTGCAGCATAGCACAGCCTCTAATGGAGTGATTGCTGCTTCCCTCTGGGGGCTCAGCCTGTAGCAGAAAACGCAGCCCGCTCCTCTCCTTTGCTGCTTATGGACATTTAATTAGATGCGACGTACAATACAATTATCTGTAAGGATTCATGATTTTCGCCGGAGCGTGACGCCGGCTGCAGGGAGAGAAGCTTATTGTTTGCCAATAAACACTTAGCGAATTGTTGCTATTTAAACGTCTCTCTTACTCTCACTTAATTCCTTCGTAGCACTTGGGCTCGGCAACTAAAGGTTATCAGGATTTGCTGTCCTCCGCCAAGCCGAACGCAGTATAATGATTTGCCGGGAACAATAGCTCAAGCGGCATACGGCATGACCTCGCGCTGACCTCGGCTCGAGCCAAACGGCAATTAACACTCATTGATTATTCGCAACGTGAATGTTGCCGACTGCATGGGAGTTGAAAAAACCACCAACTAGCGAACCTTGCTATAGGCGGGATGAACTTGCACAATCGCATGTATGAGATGCAAGCCCACATCGCTAGGTCTCTCCCGGTGGTTCCGTTTCTTATCGGGGCCCGCGACGCTAGCGTTTGGAAGCGTTAATTAAAAAGCATTCATGAACATGCAAATGTATGTGCATAATTGGGACAAGAGACAAAAGCCAATTGTAGGTTCGGCGTTGGGATTTACATGCACTGCGTGTGTCGCCCCTATGCAGATTACCCCCCCACCAGCACCACCACCACCACTCAGTCCAACCCCTCTCTATTGCAGAATGCTTTGTCTACTTCAGTCAGTGGGCCGGAGGCTGAGTGCAGTAGCAGCCATGACGGTTCGTTTTTGCAATGGAGACATAACGTGCGTTGCGTTTTACCTTACATTTACATTCAGTCATGTAGCAGCCGCCTTTAACCAAAACTACTTACAAATGAGAGCAACACAAGATGGTAGTTAAGGAAAAACCAGCTACACTTTAGTGTAACCAAACCTGATCATTATCCAATCTGGCTTATTCATTTTTTTCTATCCATCCATCCATTATCTTTCACTTTATCCTCTCGTAGGTGTGTGTGTGTGGGGGGGAGGGTGTTACCCATGCCCATTCCCATCCAGGGGAGAACGTTTCGGGCACTGGGCAGATACACCCAGGACAGGGCACCATTCTATCACTGGGCACACTCACACTCTATATGGGGTAATTTGGAGAATTCAATTGACCTTCATCCATGTTTTTGGTCTGTGGGAGGAAACCAAAGAACCCGGAGGAAACCCATGCAGACACGGGGAGAACATGGAAACTCCAATCCAAATTAGTATTCAAACCGGGAATCGCTAGCGTTGAGAGGAGAACATGCTAACCAATAAGCCACTGTGCCACCCTGTGTATTATTTATTTATTTAAATATATATATATAGCAAGTATTTGTGGAAGAGCTCTGTTTTGAGATGTGGAAGTGACTCAGCTTTACAGACAGTGTGTGGAACGTCATTGTAATATTTAGCAGATGGATTCTTATTCACGCAAACAGAAAACAAATTGGGACGTGGTCGTGTGAACGTTCTACAGCCGTAATAAACGGCTGGCGTACTTATTAAACACTTGCTGTGGCTGTGATTAAATCTTTGTTCGGCTTGACCCGGTTGGTCTACGAGACCGTCGGTCCAAAAGATCCTGCCTACCCCCCCCCCTCTCTTCATGACCCCCGTTTGCTCTCTTCCTCGTCCCCTCCTTTTCTCTTAGCTCCGGCATTTTGAAATGCAATTATGGATCACTGAGCAGCACCATCAGTCGCACTACTTGTTAATATTTATTCAGCATCCCGCCAGCCAGTGCCGTCTTTACAACAGGGAGCTTACAGTCATTAAGTATGGCATGGCACAGGCTCGCTCTCTGCTGTGCTCTCCATTGCTGTCTGATATTTTCTTTTTCTCCCATCTCTAATGCTTTCATTGTCTTGCTCTCTCGTGCTTTCTTTTTTCCCCCTGCCAGCGTTACACTTGATGTAGTCTCTCGCTCTCGCTCTCCCCTCCCCCCCCCTCCACTCTCTTTCCAATGGCCGCTCAGCCTGTGAAAACAAGCCAGCAGATTTGCATGTATAAATATGTAAAAGTGTGTCGCTCACCCACGGCTCAGGTACACCACGCCATCCTACTAAGAGCCTCCTGACAGTACCCCCCTACCTGTGTCAGAGTGCATGTGTCAGATCACGGTAACAGAGGGAGATTGAAGTATGCCAACTCGACCTTTGTCTGCGAGGCAGCGTGTGCGGGTTAGAGTGGAAAGCATAACATTTAGTTAGGACTCCGTCGAGCCCGAAAGCGCCGGCTTTATGAGTTCCAGGTGATGATGCCCAGTTGTTTTGTATTAAATTAGGATTGCGGAAATCCTCGCCACGGCGTCTTTGTCTGATTCGGCTCAGGAAGCCCTGTAAGCGCTGCTTCAGCGTCAGGACTAAATCTGCTGTGATAATGTAGGCTTAATGGCATGTTTATTAATGTACGGCCCGAATTCCACTGAAGGCAGCATTAACGGCGCAGGCGCTAATGACATTATGCGCTTAGCCGAGTGCAGTCTTCCCGGCTTGGCGGCAGCTGCATTTGAATGGGCAGACCTCCAAAGCTAAGAGAGGGGTGGGCTGGGGTCGGTTTGCCTCGTGGTACGTTTTCAGCGACGTATATTTTCCCTCGAAAAGCTCGAGTGCTTCTCTAAGGAGGGACAATTCGATGTGATTGCACACGCCAGTCCAACAATGAAGAAAGACGCTGATCCAGATTTCAAGGCTGAAACGCCAGTCTAGTCTAATTCTAAAATCAAGTCTAATTCAGGAGTGCTTTTATTTGTTTGCCTTGGAGGATGATTTGCCTCCTTTTTTCCCCCCTCTCTTCGCGAGCTCTTTTTGTAGTCAGTAAATGCGTTGGCTGTGAGCTGAGCGGACGGCGGTGTAAGGGGAACAGAGAGAGAGGCGAATCAAAATGGAGATGTGAGGTCGGCGACAGGGTAGAGGAGCTCAGGCTGATGATTACATTGCCAGATGGAGCGAGACAAGTGGCACTGGCGCTTGTGAGGCTTGAGATAACATTTTCATAAGATTCTTGGAAGCACAATCAATAGCGCCTTCTCTAAGGCCAGACTAAATTATTAAACAGCCCCATTTTCTCCGTGGTTTATTATCTAGGCTTTACCTTTACAGGCTGCCTCCCCACATACCAGTCCTTGATCCGTCAGTAAGGAAATTCCCAAATCAGAGTGGCTCTCGCGCATGTCCGTGTTTTATTTAATAGGCGATACCCGCAGCGATTTGAGCGAGTGGTGAAAGGATTGGAATCAGCATTAAAATAACGTGACATCAGCATATTTCGCCGCTTTGTCTTGGAATCAATCATTCATTGATTTTTAAATCAGTGGCTGATTGTAAAGTCTGTGGGTGTACAAGAGTTCAAGGCGACTCGGGTGCTTTGTTTGTCTTTGAATACTGTCGCTCGGAATCGACTCGGGGGTCAGATCAGTAAAAACGATGCTACAAAGCCGGCGTCATCACCTCTCTTTGAAACAATAGTACATCAGCTGACCTTCTGAGTTGCACGGGTTTTTATTAGGCCGACCATGTGACTGATGCAGTATTAATATTCACATTAAGCAGCATGATTCGGTAGGTGGGAGCGCGGCGGGGACTGCGCTGTGCTGCTGGAATCGAGTGTTGTTGCAGCTGGATTTCGGAGCTCACAACCCACAGTCTTAAAGGTCAAAAGAGGAAGTCCTTTGTTAACGACACAATAAATTGATTTAGAGAGCAGTTCAAACAATGGCCTCTCGATGCAGATGGACCGGAACCGCAGTATGACACCGTGTCGACACCCCACGAAAGCCGGTCCAAACCAGGGATGGTGCTATGATGATGTAATGTTGTGTTTATTTCAATGCATTAGTTGTGTTGCTGACAGTGTGCAATCATACAATTACCAGTTCTTAAATCTGATTGGCTGAGCGTTTTGTTTAACATTATTAATAACGCACCCCTGTGACTTCTCATTCGTATCAATGCGTGATCTACAGTACATTATTATTATTATTATTACCACACCTATATTAGCTTCATATGTTTGTCCGTGTGTTTTTTGGTAAAAAGTTTATAAATGCCATTTCACTATTTCTCGTTATGCTGAAACTTTGCACATTTGTTCATCGTAGATTACAACACATGAATCAATAAAAAAAATTACCAATTAATTGACTAGTTAGTGGTAATTAATTAAGTGTGTACTGGATACATTGCCCATTTTTTTAAACTTAATTTAATACTTTACAAACAGAAATTATTTCGGATAAAATAATTTAACATGATATTAGTTAGGTGGCACGGTGGCTTAGTGGTTAGCACGTTCGCCTCTCAGCACTAGGGATTCCCGGTTCGAATCCCAATCTGGGTGGAGTTTCCATGTTCTCCCCGTGTCTGCGTGGGTTTCCTCAGGGTTCTCCGGTTTCCTCCCACAGTCCAAAAACATGGATCAAGTCAATTGAGTTCTCCAAATTGCCCCATATAGAGTTTGTGTCTGTAAGTGAGTGTGTGCCCAGCGATGGATTGACGCCCTGTCCTGGGTCTATCTTCCTAGCGCCTGAGATGTTCTTCCCTGGATGGGCATGGGGAACCCCACCGCGACCCTAATAGAGGATAAAGCGGGAGATAATGAATGAATGAATGGTATTAGTTTTTTTAAATATGTATTTGTTTGTAAAATAATATTTTGCTTGGGGGCACGGTGGCTTAGTGGTTAGCAAGTTCGCCTCTCAGCACTAGGGATTCCCGTTTTAAATCTCAATCTGGGTGGAGTTTCCATGTTCTCCCCGTGTCCTCATGGGTTTCCTCCGGGTTCTCCGGTTTCCTCCCACAGTCCAAAAACATGGATCAAGTCAATTGGTTTCTCCAAAATAAACAGCTTTGTGAACACCTCGTTCCCGTGATTTATTCACAATAATGCGTGCCCTCAGTTTTGAACAAATCGGATTGTTTACGTGGCCTTTTTCCACACAGACTGCATCATTTCACTGAGGGGTTTATTAAATAGAATCTGACTGCAGATGAGTGAAGCTGAAGTGTAGCGTCATGGTGCTATACCTGCCGCTACCTCGCCGTCCTTTACAGGATGTATTATAGTGACACTAAAAGTTGGTTTATAGTTCCAGCTACCAGCATAATCTGAATTTTTTTTTATATGAATGTCGTCATGGCGATGCTAAGGTGCCCTTACGATTAATTAATTACGTTTCCATTGCAGTTGTCTCATCCCTTGTGGTCAGCACGCAGAACTTGGTAATGCATTACTTAATGTATGTTTATTTGCTCCCGGGCAACGGATTTTAATCTACGGCTTTACCATGTCCATTGTACTGTTGTATGAGAGAAAAAGTCGATGCGGAAAATGTCATGATCGAGCAAATCCCAGCCGTGATGCGATTGGTCCCCGGCGCCCTCCCTCTCGTGTTGTATTGCTTCATTAGACTGATGACATCATGAGTTCTGTACGGCTCTGGGTTCTAACAGTCAGTAGATTTCTATTTGGATGGCGGTTAATTTGGAACGTTTGCAGACAGGATCGTGGCAGCCGCTAGATCTTCAGCTGTTGCGGGATACTTTCTGTCAGCAAGCGTTATGTCTTCTAACTAATGTTTCCATCACCTTGTTGAAGCGATGCCTCGAGCGTTTGTGGATTTTGGGAGCCCGGCGGAATTGCATGTGTACAAATAAGGAGATAAAGACTAAAACTGGCAGCTTGTTTTTAAGCACAGACCAAAGTTATGGGTTAAGTACAGGGATGTTTATTTTTTTTGCTTAGATCTACGACCCAGATTATGCCTTTGGGAGCATTTCTCTGGCTTGCACATAATAAAGGATCACATCCTCGCTTGTTGTGGATTGCCTTAGGACCACGATTGGCTGCAGAAGTTAGAACCATGACTCCACCGTCCAAAAATGTGTTTGGAGACCATTTGCTGGCCGTGCTCCTTGTAATTACAGAGAATTCACTGTCTTTATTATTTTTTTTACCCCTGAATGTTTACAAATACTTCACTTCGTTAGTAGCCATTGTGCTTGCCGTGAATTCCTCGCCCTTGTCTTGGACCCATAAATTTAGCTGTGAAACAGGGTCGGTTTGTGGCACATCACAACCAAATTGCCTCCTCTGATGTCTCTGCTCACATCTGAAGCAGAGAACAGTAAGGCCTGGCATTCAGCTCGGCTGTTTCATCTTTAAAAGCGACGGCAGACTTCTCTATCTCTTCCCGGCTTTGATGTCTGTGGGAAAGAAAAGTCATGTAACAGATACAACCAGGACGCTGATGTTTACTCTTTTACAACATGACCACAGGCCTGTCTGAATCTCCTGCTTTAATGATATCTGCTGAGTTGCCTCATCACGTTAAATGCCATTCTGCTGGATTGAAGCTGCACAGCTACACTGAGCATCTCCGGCTTTGTGCTGTAAGATGCTATGAGGGATTTTGCACTCAGCTGGGTTTATTCTAGTGCCGCAACAACGAAGGGATGAAATCCATAAAAGTCGATTAGGAAAAGTGTTGGCAACCAATTTAATGCATACTCGCATTGTCGTAACCGCTTACGTCACCTGCAGCGCTTCAACAACGCTGAAAGTAATAATAATAATAAGAGCTGGTTGAACAGAACGAGGTGGAATCTGCGAAACAAGCTGCGCAAATTTGTTTCATTTAGTGTTTAATGATAATATTTTACACACAATGCTACATATTGTGTCATTGTGTGTGTGAGGTTTGTGTTTAATTGCTCTTTGGGCGACTATTGTGCCTTAAAATCATACTGGAAATAAAACCAGGCATTCATCAATTAATCAATCAAGCAAATGATTGATTTATGAATTGCATTAAGACAGGGATTAGGTAACATATCGGAGCAAATTTGTGTAATTTAGTGTTTAATAATAATATTTTACACACTATGCTATATTGTGTCGGTGTGTGTTTGTTTGATGTGTGTTTAATTGCTCTTTGGGCTACTATGATGCCTTAAACTCATACTGTAAATAAACCCAGACATTTATTGACCTGTTTAATAAAGACATGGAAATATTTTTTTTACATCCAATTCAACGATTAATCGTAAAAATAATCGACCGATTAATCGATCATCAAAATAATGGTTAGTTGCAGCCCTAGCTTATTCTGCTCTTAGTTAACACTCCCTGTTCACTGAAACGGATCGTGCTCACCACAGTGAGCTTTGTTTCAGAGGAAATGGGTATGCAGTCATTTGTAGCGTCCCTTGTAATACAATGGCGCAGCCGGTAGGATTTATTAAACCTGTCCACTCCTCCAACACGTTGGGTTTGGCCGTAATTGGATCCCCTTGACACCGGTTCTCGGTGCTTACTTCCCTGCTGGAGTCATAACACCTTACACAGCTTTCTTCTCATCTTTTTTTCCCCCACCTTTTCCATTTGCTGGGTCCGTCCATCGCTTTGTACTTTCCAGCGTTTCCAGGGTGTGATGTACCAATAAAGAAACCGCTGGTGGAGCTGGAGATTTACAGTTAAGTCGGGTTTACACGCCTCCCTCGGGTGGATTTCTCCATCCAAGCCCACATGTTGCAAATTAACTGGCCTGAATCCCTTCCGCGCTGGGGGAGGTACATTAGCGGGTGGGCTGTTCAAAAGGCCGACACGCAGCACTTGTGTACTGAATGTATAGAGCAGAGATCCAGCGCCCCGAGTTTGCGTCGTCTTCTGAAGTAACAGTCTTTTCAATGCCACTCCCTTCCGTCTGGAGGCTATATTTACTTTGGATATCCAACTCTGCCGCTGCTGATTTATTATCAACCCGCTTGCATTACGACGGATGGCTTTGCTTGCTCGCTGTCTGACATTTTGCTTTCATGAGGGGTTGCTTTGAGCATTTTGTTTTAACGGCAGCTCAAAGGCGAGATTTTGGAGCGGGACTGGCTGCGTGGTGCATGAGTGGGGCGGCCCGCTGCCCGCTGGAGGCTCACTGTCCTGTGTGTTACATTCTGTCGGGTATTTCAGTGAAGCGATTGATAGAAATCGGGGTGTCGTTCATATTTGTGACATGAGAGGGTGTGTATTATTGAAAATAAATCACAGCAAAGAGGTGTATTCCCAATGATGCACAACCTGGAGTGCCTTATTGCTTTTCTAAAACACTTATTAAAACACCATAGTAAAAAAAAAAAAAGGTTTGATTTATCAATGTGTTTATTTAAAACGATTCATAAACTGGTCTACAGCCACGTAATCTAGTTTTTTTTATAGTAAACGTTGATCGCTAAGTAACGGATAACAACTTGGAGTTGTTAGGATCTTTAGATTTTTTAAAAAGGCAGAAAGAACGAGCCTATGCAGAAATGGTCGTCTCAACTCATTGTGTACAAGAAAAACTCCATGAACACCGTCAGTAACTCACGCTAGCCAGCGGGTCTGCCATCCTCAGCGTTCAGATGCTGTGTCTGCCTCCGGGTCTGAGTAATGGAGCCCCCACGGGTTTACCTGTGTGTATATCGTTACGTCTAGTTCCCGCCCCTTAACTGCCTAAGCCAATCGCAGATTCCCACCCTTGGTTTTAAATCAGCCAATCCCAGCCCAGTATTTTCGGCCATTTTGGGACTGTTATTATGTTCACGTAATTTAAAATTCCTGACAGTGCTCATCAGAAAGGTCTGCGTTATTTGCAATAATGTCACGACGGGACAAACGGCTCAGTCAATCAGATTAAAGGACCGGAACTACCTGATTTATAATAGAAAATAAACTGGGGGTTGCGGGTTAAGACTTGCGCTAATCGCACCTTACGACGCCATTCATAATAAACTTGTTCCTGATATATAATATAATGGTAACCCGAAGTTACAGCACGATGTTGGAACTACCTTTTTTTATTCTTGTTCGATGTGGCGTAGGAATACAGTGAAGCAAACGAGGATTGTGAGGCTATTGTGATACGTTGTCCTTTCGTTATGTTGCCGTATAAGATTTAGTATTCTTTTTTTTGCCTTTTATTATGCTCCCAAGCGTGAAGTGGACTCTGCTTTGAGTCATCAGCGAACTTTATTTAATAAAGCCCTTTATTGACTCTCAGCCTACAGATCTCTCCTCATCCAAATAGACCCCTGACATCCGTAAAGCACTTGTCCATCCGTACAGCCGGTTAAGTCGAATGATTTTCTGATTTTACCGTGGGTTCACCAACCCCCCCCCCCAGCCTTTGGCTCTGACATTACTGTGCTTCTGGTTTCGGAGACATTATGCGAAGGTGGCGTTACCGAGCCCGCTAATCTTAATTGATTTTCCTAAACCTACTTTTTTCGAGCACCGTCGGCCATGACTTCATGCAAATCCGGTTGTTTGAGGAAATTAATTCGCAAATCAATTACGGCCCAGTTTAAGCAAAAAAGACGTGGAGACTCAGCGGTGGGCTTGTTATCAAGGACAAAAAATGGTTTATTTCCTCTGCTCTCGCACTCTCCCAATAGCCAGTCGCCTCCTCCGAATTCATGAACGTGCTCAGACGGTGCGGCCGGGACTGGATTCATCAGCGGCCTGGCCACGGAGCGCTCGGGTGCCGAGCCGCTAACCTTGGGCTATTGAACATAACGTCCCATTTATAGGTTGGAGTAATGCCTGAGCCATTTGTGGGAGAATAACTCTTTATAGCTGTGAGATAAAGTAATGAGGGGGGAGAACAGGGCATCAGATTGAGTATTCCGTCGACGGCACACCCGTCAAAGCTGCTATTCGCTCTGCTGTTGATGAATCGGCAGCTGTGGATGCATTCGGAGTGGAGGTGACGTTATTCATTTGTAATCCCCTTCATGAGGCGGACACACGTCCACACTGAGGCTGGCTGACGGAAAAGGAGACGCCACTTCTGCTTTCCACCGCAGGTCAAATCCACTGATTTAATGTGCAACTCTTAGCAGAAGGTGGCGTGTGTGTGTGTGTGTGCGCGCGTGTGTGTGTGTGCTCGCACAGCTGATTGAGATCCCTGTCTGTCTGTCAGGATGACACTCTTGCTCCCTCTACTTTCACCAGTGCCACACAAAAATAATGTGTGCGACACAAATGCACTGCTGTGGTGACTTGTAAGGAATACAAGAGGGTGTGGATAACGGAGAGCTCTCTTTCGCTCTCGCTCTCTCGCTCTCTCTCTCTCGCTCTCTCTCTCTCTCGCTCTCTCTCTCTCTCGCTCTCTCTCTCGTTGTCTCTCTCTCTCTCTATTGCTTGCCTTCTTTATTTTCCTTCCTCCCTCTAGTCAATTCATACAACCCCTCTGACGCCTTCCAGAGACTGAGCGTCAGGAAACGGCAACAGTAATATCTATTCCAAATGAGATTTGAATATGTGCTGAAGGTAACTGGGCAGAGGGTGTGTGTGTGTGTGTGTGTGTGTGTGTGTGTGTGTGTGTGTGTGTGTGTATGCACACATAGGAGCTTGCACAGAGATGCTGAGTGAAGGAGACTCTCATTAATAGTGCATTGATGGGGATGAGTGGCTCGACTGCTGGAGACGGAGGCACAGAGCGCCAGGCCTGACTGAGTGCCCTTCATCAGGTGACATCGCCATGGTGATTTATCCCCCCCTGTGTAGTGGAGATGAGCAGACGGAGTGTGAGAGAGGAAAGAGAGATAAAAAAAGGCCGAGCGCGAGACAGCTGAGAAAGCCAGTGCGAGGAATTCTAATGAATCCTGACGTGATTGATTTCTTCGCGAGCTCTAACTGAGACAGGCAGAGGCTCCTTTATTCAGTTATGAAGAGATGCTGTCATGCAGATAAGATGTACGATAAAACGCAATGCTGGCTTTGTGCACGTGTTCGGGTAATGACACACACGGAGATGTCTGCGTCTGGCATTTATCCAGATGAATGTCACCTTATAGCATGACAACACTTGAGGGGGTTATTTTTATTTCTATTATTTCCCCGAAAGTCTGGGCTAAAGGTTTCGCAAATGTGCCGTTCACGTTCATAGATGTTCTAGGTGCTGCTCACCACTACAGAGCAGCTCCAAGATCAAGCAAGCTCTGTGTGGAATTGGTATGTTCTCCCTGTTAGGGAAATTGAAGATAATAAATGGGTGTGAATGGGGTTCCATCCCTCCATTATCTTCTGCTTTATCCTATATTAGGGGGAAAACGTTTCGGGCGCTGGGCAAATAATACCAGGACAGGACGCCAATCTATCGCTGGGCACACACTCACTCACACACACTCTGTATGGGGCAATTTGGAGAATTTAATTGACTTGACCCATGTTTTTGGACTGTGGGAGGAACCCGGAGAACCCAGAGGAAACCCATGAGATTGGGATTCGAACCGAGAATCCCTAGTGCTGAGAGGAGAACATGCTAACCACTAAGCCACCGTGCCGCCCGTGAATGGGGTTCTATTTTTATATTTACATTTTTATTATACGCTGCTATATTTTTCATTTTTTTATTTTATTCTATTATTATTTCTATAATAAAAATATATATTTCTACCATTTAGGGTAAACTGGGTCTGTGAAACAGGATTTCATTATATTTCATGTTCCATATGTTACGTAAATGCCAGTTAAGTCTCCTTGAATCCTTTGGGTCTGCACTGCAATAGACAGGCGACTTGTTCTGTGCGGTTCCGTGCTTTTTGTTCTGATGTAAGTGCTTGTATCTCTCGCAATCCTGCTCAGAATTAATACAGTCGAGGAAATAAATAAATGATTAAATCATGAGGGTTAGATAATCTGCCTTCTGTTATTAAAGCCATCCAGCGCATTATGAAGTAGGATGCATTATAATATACACATATGTAGGAAATGATCAACATGATGCACCAGGAGGTTCTGTCTGTCAATCAAGCATGGAGTCAGTATTGTAAATCGATAGCTGTAGAGGGAGACGGTGAAACGCTCTCATTATCACTAACTCTTTGGCTTTTGACAGCTCTTCTTTTAGAATAATACACAGCAGTAAATCATACATGACGTTATTTTTATTTTCAACCGTTTTCCTAATGTAACGTGTGGTGTCGGTCAGTCTGAGCTGCGATACGCAAACCAAAAACAGGCATTTGGATTGTTAACTGTTATGATGTGAGGGTTCTTCAGCCACTCAAGTGAAGGTTCTGCATTATTACATGGCGATAAATAGCCATCAGTAAACTGAATTTACAGACTGATAAACTCTACAGTCAGCGTTCTGGCTCAGTTCCAGGATAACAACAGAAAGATTCATCAAGCTCCGACTGTTCAGGTTTTTCCATAGAGCATAACCTTTAGACATTCTTCAGAACGTGCTCGAGAAGACGAATCAAAATGAGGGCTGAACGTTTAAACCACACTGGAGGTAAAGGTTTTCAGGTTGCATAATGCACTGTGATGACAGCTTAACCCCAACCAGATGAATATTAATCATCAACAATTTTGTGTTATACCGAGGTCATCAGAACGGCAGATTAATCGCAGATAAGACGAGTAACCCTTTAATTTCATCCATCCATCTATCATCTTTAGCTTTATTCTCTATTAGGGTCACAGGGGAGTTTCTCATGCCCATCCAGGGGAGAACGTTTCTGGCGCTGGGCAGATAGACCCAGGACAGGACGCCAATCTATCACTGGGCACACACTCACTCTCACACACACACACACACTCTATATGGGGCAATTTGGAGAATTCAATTGACCTTGCTTCATGTTTTTGGACTGTGAAAGGAAACCGGAGAACCCGGAGGAAACCCACGAGGACACATGTGAACTCCACCCAGATTGGGATTGGAACCAGGAATCCCTCGGAGAACATGCTAACCACTAAACCAATGTGCCGCCCCCCTTTTAACTTGCGCCCTAATTTTAAAAGATTTTTAATTAATATTGCAAATTAGCAAAGTGTGTGTGTGTGTGTACACACACACACACACACACATTCTATTTAAAGCTGTTATTGCTGTTAATGTTTGTTTACATATTTAGGAATATTCACTGACACCTTTTAGCATCATGCAGACTGCTATCCTCGAATGCTTTCCATCTGATTTATGTACCAGTGTGACTCAGATATGATCTCAAAAGGGCGGTGTGAACATGCCAAATCCAATCTTTGACAATCGGATTTGAGTCACTTATATGTGAATCTAAATCCGATCCGTATCCAATTTCTGCCAATGAGACTTGAATGAGCTTGTTCACATTACATTACACACTGTAATGCACCCCATGATACTGCACCCACCCCCGCAGCAACCAGGGTTAAGAGCCGCGCTCAGAGCCCTTGTTCGCATTACAGTTCAGATTTTACTTTTCGCCAAAATGTAACCACTTAATGTGGCGGAGCACTCCACCCCCCCCCCCAACATGCTCATTTCCAGCTGACGCGTCCACCAGAACTGAATCTGATCTGTGCATGTGTGATGTCAGCAGTCACATGAGAAAGAGATCCAGGTTTTCCGCTTAAATGAACGTGACGCGTCCAAAATGTCGACTCAATCAGAGCAGAACGTTCGGAACGTGAACGTCGACTTCCGTTCAGTGTGTCTATATACCTGTGTGAGAGGTTTGAATTTGATCTTCTTGTTGTATAAATGTTCTATAACTTGAAGACTGGGGTGGCACGGTGGTTTAATGGTTAGCAGGTTCGCCTCTCAGCTCTAGGGATTCCCGGTTCGAATCCCAATCTGGGTGGAGTTTCCTTGTTCTCCCCGTTTCCGCGTGGGGTTCCTCCGGGTTCTCCGGTTTCCTCCCACAGTCCAAAAACATGGATCAAGTCAATGGAGTTCTCCAAATTGCCCCATATAGAGTGTGTCTGTGTGAGTGTGTGTGTGCCCAGCGATAGATTGGCACCCTGTCCTGGGTCTATCTGCCCAGCGCCCGAAACGTTCTGCCTTGGATGGGCATGGGGGACCTGCGACCCGGAAAATAATGGATGGATGGATGGAACTTTAAAACTGTGTCTGTTCCACGTTCATATTGATATGCAGTATATAAACGGTTTCTAGTTTGGCAGCACACTGAAATAAACCCCGGTGACCCCTTTTTATTTCTCTTGTTAAAATATGGATTTTCCATGAACATTGTTCAGGCTTTCAGACAGATGGAGTTCCACCACCCCGGCAGAAAAACAGCTCCGCATCACCGTGTGAGATCCCTCTGACGAGTTATGTATTAATAGCTGTTTGAAAACCAATAGTCATTTCACTATATGTTAACCGCTGAAGGCTGTCCTCGCAGTCACGTCATTCAAACGGCCGTGGTCGTCACCCTAAAACTGGGATTTATATTGAAAGCTTGGCTCTACCTACACTTCTGTATTGCAAGTGGATGAGCTCTGTTTGAAGACATTTAAAGGAACGACCTCAAAAATGTTTGTACATGCCGCCTTCTTCCTCCATTATATATTTCCTTCAACTACCGTATAGATGGACTTGGTAGGTTTACAATTACAGGAGAACATCTGTTTTCATTGTTTTGTTAGTTCCCTGTTGGTCAGGATAATCACAGAACAGGTATCATTTGGGTGGTGGATTGTTTATTGGCAGTTCTGCAGTGACACCGATGCAGTGAGTTGGGGGGGGTTAATGTAGTTTAATTTAAACACCTCAGTGACACTGCTGGGATAGGAATAATACACCAACCCAATAATCCCTGCTCTGTGGTTCTACTATTGAGGTTCTGACCATTAGAACAGAGTAAAGGGGACGTACACAGTATGTACTGTAGAACACAAACAGATGAACTACAGTCTGGAACTGTAGAACTACAAAGTCCATCTTTACAGAAAGTGGAGCAAAAAGGGGGCGTGTCCAAACTATTAACTGGTATTGTACATCCATCCATCCATTAATTTCCACTTTATCCTCTACTTGGGTCTGTATGCCCATCCAGGGGAGAATGTTTTGGGCACTGGGCAGATACACCCAGGACCAGGCACCAACCCATCGCTGGGCACACAGACACACAGACACACTCTATATGGGGCAATTTAGAGAATTCAATTGACCTTGATCCATGTTTTTGGACTGTGGGAGAAAACCAGAGAACCCGGAGGAAACCCACACGGACACGGGGAGAACATGGAAACTCCACCCAGATTGGGATTCGAACCGGGAATCCCTAGGGCTGAGAGGAGAACATGCTAACCACTAAGCCACCTTGGTACTGTACATGCAGAGTGGTCTTTTAAAATGTGCAGTGTAATGAGTCTGCAGTGATTAAGGCAGAGGGATTACATCGTCTCATCTTCCCAGCATGGGGCACATGACACTAATGAAGTCCGGTTGGTTACAGTGAGCTGGTGGTGCCGGGGCAGAGGTCTGGACTCCAGCTGGGTTCTCAGAAGTTTGGGAACCTTCACCAGGATGAGTCAGTGTAGAACTTAAAAAGGTGTTTTCTCTTCTTGGCAATGAGTAGAGCTGAAAGTGCTGCAGCAGCTCCATGTTACACCACAGCAGCTTTCCTGTTATAATAAGAGGAAAACTGCTGGTTGGTACGAATGCCATTTAAATGCCAAACGGTAGCGGGAAGAGGCATGCGGTCAGGCGTTTACAGCCAGGATAGAACGGGCTGCTGTGGATTAAAGGGAGAACGTGGAAGGATTGGGACTGTTCAGTTGTAGATGATCAGCAGCTTTTTGGAAGTTCTCTTCTCAGAAAGTAACGTTTTCAAGCGAAATCCGTCAGTCCGTCACAAAATGCAGCAACGCTTCGTTACTATGGAGATGAAAAATGGCGGTTCGGTTTTGGAAACAAAATTTTTAACGTAGAGTCTGAAGCAGGCTAATAGCTGGATCACACTTTACACATCCCAATGTCTCGGTGAGAAGTTAGACAGATTAGTTAAATAAAGCCAGGGGGGGCTGCGAGTGACGCGGGTGAGGGAGGCCGTCAGACTGGCCTCATTGTGTTCTGAGGATCTGATCTCTGAAAGCTTTTTGGTCGAATGTGTGGCTGAATGAGAGTGTTGCATTTCAGCGCTCAAGGATTCTGGGGAAGTTTCCATTTTGTGGTTTTCAAAGTAATAGAATGCCAGGTTAGAATGGCCTCGGGATGGACAGCTGTGTGTGTGTGTGTGTGTGTGTGTGTGTGTGTGTGTGTGTGTGTGTGTGTGTGTGTGTGTGTGTGTAACCACCTAAGCTGTAGTGCTCAGATGTTTGAGATGTTTCTAAGCTGCTTGAATCAGAGGGACAGTGCAGACTTTGTGCTTGTCAAAACTTGTTTACACACTTATGTGGGGACCTCATGGAAATATGAGGGGTGCAAGCTGGGTAAGGTTTTTAAAAAAGCATATGTATAGTTTAGTTAGGTTATATGTTTGGTTAGGTTAAGTTATGTTGTTATGGTTATAGGTATGGTTATGGGTTAGGTTGGGTATGGTTATGGGTTAGGTTAGATTATGGTTATGGGTTGGGTTGGCTTTGGTTAGATTGTATAATTTAGGTTAGATTGTATGGGTTAGGTTAAATTATGCTTATGGGTTAGGTTGTCTCTGGTTATGGGTTAGGTTGGGTATGGGTTAGGTCAGGTTAAGATTGTATGGGTTAGGTTAAATTATGCTTATGGGTTAGGTTGGGTATGGGTTAGGTCAGGTTAAGATTGTATGGGTTAAGTTAGATTATGGTTATGGGTTAGGTTGGCTTTGGCTATGGGTTAGGTTAGATTGTATGGGTTAGGTTAGATTATGGTTATGGGTTAGGTTGGGTATGGTTATGGGTTAGGTTAGTAGTATTTATGGTTAAGGTTTGTGTAAATCTTTACAAAATGAATGGAAGTCTATGTAAAATCGCACAATGCATAAAAAACCAAAACGTGTGTTTTATTTTTCACCGACTGTCCTGCTCTGTGTCTGGGTATAGTGCTAAATGCAAAACTTTAGTTAAGTCGTGATTGCTAATAAAAGCTACCTGAAGCTGACGGCTCATGTGTTATTAATTCCATGCTGCTAGCCAACCAGAGAAATAGCAGCATGATAACCTTGATGGAAAGCCTCACACTGCGACTCTACTCCTCTGTAGCATTGCATCATGAGACAAATGGCTCGTCGTCTTCAGGTTGGTAAATGTCGCACTAATCTCTTTATGCTTATACACAATTCAGCATCCAACAACCTGCTACACTGCTACTGTCAGGATTCGGCGAACGTGTTGGGCAATTTAAGGTTTCTACACACATTTACCTAAGCTGACTACAATAGGCTAAGGTAGCCATCTGAAGCATGTAAATGTGGACTTTATTTGCGTTGGAATAAACAAATGGTATGGAAATGCGCATTGTAAGTGAGCAGTACACCATGTTTCCACAGCCCTAATGTATGCTGAAGTGTCAGCAGCATGTATTCACAGGCAAGGCGATGCCGTGTGGCGGTTTGGAGCAGCAGTGTGATCAGTATTGCAGCAGTGGGCTGAAACACGTCCTCGGTGCATGTGTCGCACATAAAGAGGAGGGGTCTGCTGACAGAATGGAGGGGAGGAAGGAAAAACAAGTGTGGGGAGGAGCTGCAAATGGATCTTGCGCTCAGCCAGATTGCCGGCGAACGCTGCACGGCAATCTGCGAGCTTCTCCGAGCCCTGCGAATGCTCGGCGTCGTACCTTTAGCTAGCAGCTGCCTGGTTAGCTAATTCCTAATAGGCAGGTGATGCTGGAGCTGAAGGAGGGGTAAATGTTTTACAGGCTCCTTTGCTAATGATACACATGCAAAGCAAGCACACCCTACCCGGCGCCGGTGTGCATGAACGCTCCCTCGCACACTCACAGTAAACACCCAGGTGGAGGCGTCCTCCATGCCAAGTGGCCTCCTCTTTCATCAAAGAGCTTTTCATGCAGCAACTTGTTGACAACAAAGACATTTAGAGAAGTGCATCATGCACACATCGGTTTGCCTTTGATGATGCTCGCACATGAATCCTGGGGTTTAAATAGATCTAGTTGTCTGCTAAGCTGTGCAGGATTCCCAGCTCTTTTTTTTATTATTATTATTATTTTTTACTGCTTTTAGAATCAGAATCTGATTTATTTTGCCATCTTACACACATAAGGAATTTGGTTTCGGAATGGAATGATGGTGTCCCTAGTATCATTACATTGTAGGAATCACTGTGGGTTTATTTCTTTGGTGACTCTACAGCTAAAAAGACATTATGGAGCATTTTAAACTGATTTTATTTAGTAGCACAAATTATTAAAGACGCTGTGGGCCACGATGCTAAGCTGTCCAAACCTGATGTTGTTCACTCTGACCTTTGTGTTCTGTTTCAATCAATGCAAGCAATAGTTTGTATGACTTAATGACATCTAGTGGTGAAGTTTCAGATTGCAGCCTAGTGAGAACCACTGTCCCTGACCAATATGGTGGACTGTATCTATTAAACAGCAGTGACCTGTGTGGATACTGTGGATATGTTGATGTTGCAGAATAGCAGTCTCCTGGCTGGCAACACACCCGCATGACTTTATGAAAGGCTAATAAAACTGGGGAGATTTGGCAGTTACAGGTTATTACACTAATAAAACCACAATTATACGAACTATATTATATTCCTGCAAATAAAATGTTGTAAATCCAGCACAGTGGAGCTTTAATTATGTTCTCAGACTTTTAAGGAGATTCTCTGTTGTGGAGATCGTGGCATAAAAGCAGGATATGTTTTCAAAAGAAATAAAGACTGCTTAACATTATGATTAACAACGATGTAATGAAAAGTGTTTGTTTATAGTTAATAAATCATTAATATTCATTATCTTCTGCTTTATCCTTTATTAGGGTCGTGGGGGGGGTTCCCCATGCCCATCCAGGGAAGACCGTTTCAGGCGCTGGGCAGGATATGATACACCCAGGACAGGGTGCCAATCTATCGCTGGGCACACACTTACTCACACAAACACACTCTATATGGGGCAATTTGAAGAATTCTATTGACCTTGATCCATGTTTTTGTACTGTGGGAGGAAACCGGAGAACCCGGAAGAAACCCATGCTGACACGGGGCGAACATGGAAACTGCACCCAGATTGGGTTTCGAACTGGGAATCCCTAGTGCTGAGAGGAGAACATACTGACCACTAAGCCACCGTGTCGCCCAGTGAATAAATCATAATCTTATGTATGTAACATCAAACAGTTTAGTTTAATTAAACATCCAAAACTGAATAAAGACCAGCTTTCATCTGTCAAGACACCTCCATTGTTTTGTGTTTAGACCCTGCATCAAGTACTTTTAAATCTGATTGGCTGAGCCTTCTGTCCAGCCGTGACGTCATTGACAGGAACACGCACACCTCTGAGCGCCTTACATTCATATCAATGCATAATGCCCGATAAATTATTTGAAATCATGTACCGCAAATGTAAATACAGATTAATATAAACTGCAATCCATTTTCCAATAAGCACCTGTATCCCATTACTCAGCAATCAACGTTCATTTCTAAAACAGGGCTGGATTACAGCGCCAGAGACAAGTTTATTATTGATTTAGTTTGAAATAAACACTGTTTTATAACTACACGTCGTGCCTTACAACACATTATTCCCATGATTTCCTAACACTGATGCATGCCCTCTCGTACGTTATTGTTCTTACTGTACAAGAACTCATTTGGCTCATATAACGCTCTCTCTGCATGACATTTAAAAACATCCTGTTTAAAGTACACATTCACTATGTTCTTTATTTTGTTTTTCCCATTTCCATGACTGATGAGCAGTGATGTACTTTATGATTACATCTTTTTCAAATGGTTAACGTGACAGCTTACTGGACTTATAACTGTAATCCGTTACTAGAGAAGACAATGGACAATGGTATTTAACCCGCATATGGTTTTAATACTTTCTGTAGTCTCAGAAAAGGAAAACGCCTCCATGTGGACTCATATCGCAGCTGTCCGCTGATTCACCGCCCCACAAGTCATCCAAAGTATTTCATTAACGTACAGAATCTGAGCTGGGTTTTCATCATGGAGCTTCAGGTTGGAATGCACACATGCCAGCTTTTATCAGACCATGTATTAGTACGAGAATTGGGTGGTTGCTGATATACAGCCTCTCTGTACTCCCTCCAACATTGCTTTTACAACAAAGTCTTTGTTCGATATTCCTCACAATCTGACAGTTACATATTCATAATGCCCCGGAGCCATGTTTTCCTGAACAAACTGCTCCGTAACCCATCTGGTGGATTTTAATAGCACATACCAATATAACAGAACAACAGAATTTACAATGTAAAGTGGTGTGTTGGGTGTACATGAGTATAGTATTGAATCAGTCCTGCTTGCTATGGGTGATGTGTTACAGCGCTCACCTGATTTCCCCCTCTGGCTGTAGCTCATCATCATCACACTCACACACTGATTTTCACACCACTGCGACCGGACTCACTGACAGCTTTAATAAAGCAATGGGCGTGCGTTTGGTCACAATAATACACAACCTCAAGTACTTTATTGCTTTTATAAATGGTTCTAAACACACGGTTATAAAACTGTGTGAATTCATAAATTAATTCAATGAACTGGTCTTACCCTCAATGGACTTTTTCAATTGTTACTATTTCCAAATACGGTCACCTGATCATCACACAATCTGTACTTTAGCGTCCCACACTTCTGCCCCGCTCAAGGAGGATGAGTCCCCCTCTGAGTCTTGGTCCTCACAAGGTTTCTTCCTTAAAATAATGACACAACAGGGAGTTTTTGTCTTGCCACTGTCTCTTCGGTTTCTCTTTGGGGGTTTAAAGGCTTATAACACTGTAAAGCTGTTTTATGACAATGTACTATTGTAAAAAGCGCTCCATAAGTAAATGACTTGAACTTGATATTGTCTTCCACAACGGAATCTAGTCCAGTTTTTAAAGTAAACATTGATTGCCGAGCAACGGGATACCGTTCATATTAATCCCTGTTTATATTATCAGTATTTTGTTAATGGTACATAATGGTACAATAGTAAAATAATGTTCTACCACATTTGCACGGATCAGTTTGGTTCGGATCCTTTTGGTTCTCGTTTGTTAAGGCACACGCAAACTTCTATGTTTGAGTTCGGATTCAGTACAATGTAAAGATGATTCACTCCGATGGCCGATTACAGGTATCAGTCACCTGCTTCCAATACTTTTAAAGAATGTAAAGCGTTAATATCGTCACAAGCGGCTCAGCCAATCAGATTTAAGGACCAGTTATAAGCTGCTTTAAATAAACCTTCCCACAGAGGAGTTTATTAATAATCATGGACTCGGCAAAGAATCCTTTTATCTCTAAAACTTTGTCCTTGGGTCGGAAACTGTGTAGTGTGAACTTGGCATAAGGACCACCCACATATTCTGACATCGCAGCTCCGTGTGAACACAAGCTGGTACTTAAAGAGCATACAGGTTTTCCAAACCAGGTACTGGCACGGCACCAGCCCTGGCAGGAGCCCTACACAGCGCCACTGTTGGTTCAACTAGTTTAATTGACCATCATCTTTCTATTAAAACAGAGTTTTAATTCTGTATTATAAATTCAATTAGTGAACCTTATTTAAATGCATCATTGAAAGTGATTTTAGTTAAAAGACCTCACTCGTAGGGTTCTCGCTGAACGTCAGTGAGGTCACAGGGGTATGATATTGCTATAATTGCGCGATGTTGTGTGCACTGTAAATCTGAAACAGCCTCTGCCCTCACACCTTCCACTTCTGAGCAAATGCAAAGCTTCTGCACACTGTTTAAATGCATGCTCTTAGATTTCGTACGTCTAATTACATTGTCCTTGTTTTTCTTTTCATCTGTCAGCTCTCTGAAGCCACTTTCAAACAGCCGAGCTAAGATGATAGACACCGGTGTAGTGAGTGTTGTGTGTCACCTTGAAAATGTTGAGAGATGACTATATTGCAGGGTGTAATAGCTCTGGAAGATTGCGTGCTGAGTGTAAACAAGAGGCAGAGCCTCGGCTTTAACCCTCACCACCTCTGAACCCTCTCATTTTCCTCGTCTGCTTGATGCTCAGCTTAAGGCGGTTTCATCTTCAGCACCTTTTGACGCTGTGTGCTTTGCTGGATGTCTGTATGGGGTGTTGATGTACATATACATTTACATTTTACATTTATCCAAAGCGACTTAAAAATTAGAGCATCACAAGTTAGTAGTTATGAAGAAAACCAGCTACACTGTAAAATCATCAAACCTGATTGTTATTTGATGCTGCCCCCCCTTTTTTATTATTATTATTATTTTTTAAACAACAGGTATTTGTTAAAAAGATGCGTCTTCAGTAGTTTCTTAAAAATGCCTAGTGACTCTACCTTACAGAGTTGGGAAGATGGTTCCACCATTTTGCAGTGGTGAATGCCACGGAGTGAGAATTAGCTCCTCGGTGAGGTGGAACCACCAGATGACAATCATCACTGATATCTATTTAATGCAGCGAAGCAGAGCTGATGTAGCGTTTTATTTGATTGTATTTTATTTAGACTGGTAGTTTTTTGATCTTGGTTTTGTCTTAGGTTTATGAGAGCACTAGTTGTTTGGGCTAGTTGTAGTTTAATCTTGGTTGAGTTGGCCCAGTGGTGGGATTGTGGTTGATGTGGATGTGAAGTGCTCAGCCTTGTGATCTAAAGGTCCCAGGATCCATTTCCGTTCCCACCAAGTACTATAGCTGAAATGCTGCTGAGCAAGGCACCTAACCTCATATGATCCCCGGGCGGAACCTTTTGTAGAACTATCAATGGGTGCACGCATATGGGATCATCACACTACACATTTTAAAATACCACATTGCATGTACAGTACCCAAGCAAAGGTTTAACACACCTTCTTTCTGCTCCATGTTCTCAGTTCCACTTCCTGTAAAGATGGACTTTGTAGTTCTACAGTTCCAGATTGTAGTCCATCTGTTTGTGTTCTACAGTACATACTGTGTACGTCCCCTTTACTCTGTTCTAATGGTCAGAACCTCAATAATAGAACCACAGAGCAGGGATTATTGGGTTGGTGTATTATTCCTATCCCAGCAGTGTCACTGAGGCGTTTAAATAAAACTACACTAACCCCCCCCCCCCACTGCATCAGTGTCACCGCAGAACTGATTATAAACAATCCACCACCCAAATGATACCTGTTCTGTGATGATCCTGACCAATAGAGAACAGAGAACCAACAGGGACTAACAAAACAAAGAACACAGATGTTCTACAGTCTGGAATTATAAAACTACAAAGTCTATCTGTATGATAAGTGGAGAACATGGACAAATAGAGCGAGAAGGAGGTGTGACTGCTGTATATTCATTAAAATTCCAAGTACATACTGTTTCTTTTATTAAAACCCTATAGTGTAATTCCCAGCTCTACAATGATTGTTGTCTGGCCGTTAGTGTCATACTGGTTATATTTAGTTGAAGTAACATTCTCTGCTCACTGATAAAGCCGCTGTCGTCGTGTCCTTGTCCCGTCATGCTGTATGTGACCGCTGAAATCAGCCAATCTCATAATCATGACTCGAGCAAGTCACTACAGCAATTACAGCTAATCCCAAAATAAGAATAAAGTGCCAGTGAAAAAGCCCATTATGCCTGACTTGCCATCATTCCCCCTCCTCCTCCTCCCCTCTTTGCCCCAGGGAGCTGGAAATAAAGCACAGGCGGGGCGGCTGAATGAGAGCAAGAGGACTGGTGATTGTTTTGGCAGAGGTAGCAGATACCACCAAGTCATTTTCATGCCACAGCTTAGCTCACACTTGACCGAATCGGCTGATCCATTAGCCAAGGCTTAAGCGAGTCCTCCTCGCTTCCTGCCTGCTGTTGCATTCGGGCCGTGCCAGGCTCCGCCCACCGAATCGCCTCCGGATCGGCGTCATAACCTAATAGGCTTTTAATCTACACGAAGTAGCCCCCTACACACCTCTGTTTTTCCATCTGACTGCCGTGTGGGTGTCGGCCTATTGTCCTGCTGTCAGTGATCTGACTCAGTCATCAGTCAGCAGTCCTCTGGCTCCTTTTTCTCCCAACCGTGAAGTCCTGGGAAAACCAGCGGGTGCTCCAAGCATATCAGAGACATCTCGTGACAGATCGGCGTCACGGCTCACCTGCTCCGAGCACATCGGGGTGCGCTTTTATGTTTCTGTCCTATTTGGCAAGTGTGTTACAGCTAAGGTGCCTCTTGAGTTTTTGCAACATGCCTCCGAAGCTTAAAGTAATCCAGAGGAGGGTTCGAATAAACAAACCGGCTCGTGTTTAGCATTCATGTATTCCACCTCCTGAAAAAATAAAAAATATAAAAAAAAAAAAAAAACACTCCCGCTTCATGAGGCAATGTTTTAAAATGTTCTGCAAAGATGTTTCGTAGAAATAGAACTCTAAAGTAATCATGTTGTATCCGTGGCAGTGCATGCAGTCTGCACTTATGATTTAGATGAGGTGCGTACCATTAGAATTGAAATCAAAGACTGCTGCTGAAGTCTGGAACCATACGGTCACAGCTGCTCTGGTTATTTCCACTCTGTGGTTCTGTGTATGATTATACGACTTTTACACTGCTTCATTTACACATTATACACAGTCTTCCTGCTGAATGTGCAGTTTGCTAATACCTTGGACCTTTTTATAAATAAATAATTCAGTGAAATTGACATGCATGACGTGTACTATGAGCTGATATGGTTTTTATCCTGATTAAAAATGCTCATTCGTCGTATTGTAAACCTGGTACATAGAGATTAGGTTTAAACAGTTAGAACCAACTACAACCTAGTGTTCTAGTGGTGGTGCCTCCATGATGAGCTTGGGCTGAATACGTGTTCTTGATGTGTGTGTACTGCTGATTGGGCGTATGTAGGTACAGTAGGTGGAGGAGTCTCTGAAGTCAGGCCGGCTGATTGGCTCAGATGTATTTGCATTTGAATTGGTCTTGATTCCAAAATCTAACCACAACACAGATTCAACATTAAAGTTATGTATTCAGTGTGTTTTAGAAAAATAAGAAGCACAATGAAACCCAACCTTAATTATGCTGATTGTGAATTTTCTATATCCTTAGGAGGTAATTCTCATATATTCATACATGCTCTGCTAACACTTATCAGTATCCTCACAGATATAAGGTTCAGTATCTGAACCGCAACATGCATAACACAAAAGTGAATACTGATGCTTTGTTTTCTTATTTATCTCAATGACGTTACTGGGTTTGGGGCGGCATGGTGGCTTAGTGGTTAGTATGTTCTCTTCGGAGCACTAGGGATTCCTGGTTCCAATCCCAACCTGGGTGGAGTTTCCATATTGTCCCCGTGTCCACGTGGGTTTCCTCCGGGTTCCAAATTCCCCACATTCCAAAAACATGGATCAAGGTCAATAGAATTCTCAAAAGTGCCCCATATAGAGTGTATTTGTGTGTGTGCGCCCAGTGATAGATTGGTGCACTGTCTTGGGTGTATCTGCCCAGTGACCGAAACGTTCTCCCCTGGATTCGCATTGGGGGAACCCCCCTCCCACGACCCTAATAGAGGATAAAGCAGAAGATAATGGATGGCTGGACGTTATTGGGTTCTGTTGCTATAGAGAAACTCCACTGTCTAAACAAAAGGACGAGGTGGATGATGCTGAACTGATTTCCATCTGAAGGTTTGAGATGCTCATGCAGCATCTGAGCAGCGGTTTACCCTCTGTTAATCTTATTTGGGTTGAACAGTTAATTTGCTTGATGGCAAACAATAGTGAGTTAAATAAGATGTCTGCTTTCTAAATGTTATTGTGGCTTTCAATCTGAACAGTGTTTTAATTTGCTCCGCATAGAGAACGGTTCCTCAAAGTGTCAGCAGTGCCTCGCTTTTCAGGCCTTTTTAAAAATAAAAGCAATTGTCAAATTAAAGCTGACAGATCAGTGGTTTAGATTAATTACTCGAGGACTGTGGGGGCAAGTTTGGTCTAAAAGTGCGCCACATTTACTGTAACATCTGAGAAAGAGGATCGGCGCAGATAAAACTGCAATCAGAGCGTAATCACACATGAATGATCTGCTTGTGTATTTCATTAGTCTACATAAACAACTTGACAAGTTTCGGCTTTTAAAACCGTGTTTACACTCGACGATTGTTGGAAGTCTGCACTGCCAAATCCTCCTGTCAGAGGCGCAGCGTAGTGCCAATGTTGGTGTTGCACACAAACGCTGGTTCTGCATCGCAACACAATAACGAGCCCTTTTAAATATTAAAATCATCCCTCAGCCCATTGTTGCCTGGAGACTCCCGTCAATCATTTCTCACCAGTCGCATACACCCACCCCCATCCCCAGCTTTCCTCGTTTCAGTCATTAGCTGTTAAGTGTTTGAGCACTCAGTGGGGGGGCGGCTGAAAAAGCAGAAGGAGGAGGGATAGGATTGAGTGGGGGAAAGAAACCAGGGGGGTTGGTGTAGAAGGGAAAAAAAAGGAGGGGGGGTGAGGGGTGCGCACCCAATCGCACCTGCTGTGTATTTCAACCGAACACATAGCGCCTGCCTTTTTTCCCGGCCACATCTTGGCCCCGGCGTATCATGTGACTGTGTATCGGGTCCCGCTGCAGCCTATGGGGAGATTTGAGTGATTATGTGAAGTGCTCGGGCTTTTAAATGTTTTAAGGAGCTCTGTAGCCTTGCATACGATTACAAGCAGGACTTAATTAGCATTATGAACATGTCCAACCCTGGATTGACTCGCCACCGGCAACGAGAGGACAGGAGCGGCGCGCGGCTTCAAATATACATCACTGCAAACACAAAGGCACGCTCTAATAACGTAGTATCTCAAAATATCATCCCGGCATGCTGTTGTCGACAGGTTTAGCATTTGATGAGCATGTCCTGGAGTGATCACGTATGAAAGCAGCCAGTCACTGGGGCTGTGCGTGCTGCACGCTTTCAGATGTTGTGCTTTGCATCATGCTGTATCTCTTTATTCCCTTCATCGCTTCGAAACACAAGCGGGATTGAAGTTCTGCTTTTAAAATAACTGTTCAGCATAAACTTTATTGATTACCCCGTGTGTGAGACAGTAATGTGATGTCATAGCCTTGGATTAAAGCCAAATAGCTTTTTATCACACCAAGTTAAATAATATTATATTTGTTGTTTCATAAAACAGTTCCTTCAATCTGATTGACTGAGATTTTGACGTTATTGACAATAATGTACACCTCTGACCACCTCACATTCGTATTAATGGGGGATATATACAATACAATATTTTTATACAATATTACGTACCGTGAATGGAAATACAGAATAATGTAAACAGCGAGCCGGTTTGTGTTAATCATATGCCTGTATCCTGATACTCAGCAGTCAATGTCCACTTAAAAACCAAGCTATATTAAGTAGCAGATCACCAGATATTTATTTTCTAAATGTAATAATGTATGTATATTATATAATATATATGTAATAATTTATATACATATATCAAAGCTTATATATATATATATATATATATATAGCATTTTATTGCTTTTTTTTTAATGACTACTGTATAAAAGCAATGGCACTCAAGGTTGTGTATTATTGTGAACAAATCTTGGGAGAGGTGTATCTGTACTCTGCTACACGTCGAGCCTAACAACACCTCTTTCTCGTGATTTGATCACAATAATGCATGCCCTCTCGTCTCGTCGAAAGCCTTGTTGCTTTCATGAAGCTTGGAGAAAATCCATAAAGATCCATAGCATTAATCAGACAGTTGTGCTTTCAGAAATGACGAGCATGAATCATTGGATTGAAGTGCGTACAGAGGGAGCTTAACACTAGTCATCACTAGTGAAAATGCACTTATTGTTGTCAGTTTACATATAAATCACAATTAGCACCAAAACCAATACCATATTTGGACAACTACTTAAAGATGAAATAATACCACAAATAAAGCTAAAAAAAAATGCGTGAAGGTGAGACCAGGTTCTTAAAACTTCTAGTTGGAGAACGCTCTACTCTGTCGTGTTCAGTTACTATAACTCTTGGACATCCCAGCATGGGTTAGCAGGTGCAACAACAGAAGTTTGTGTAATTGGTTTCTCCCAGATGGGACGACTGAAGCTGTTTAATTAAAGAGTGGAGTGGAATATTTTAAGGGGAGCCATTGGCCAGACCTATCCCAACCCCACCATCACTGCAAAACTATTAAAATACATTTATACATAGATTTATTTTACATTACTCAGTTTAGGTCCATCATGTGAATGCACTTTAATGGCAGGTACCACTGAAACACCATAATATTAAATAGTATTTAAATATGTTTCACAATTTGATAATTTTAGGAAGCACGCCTGCCAGTTTGCACATCAAGTGGTTAGCTACACACACACTGAAAATGCATTATGAGGAAATAAAAAAAAATAAAAATAAAAGTAACATCTATTATCAAGGACATGAATCATCCTAACATGACATCACTATAAAATGGTTTAATTTAAAGTATTGAATGAATGTTTTCAGAACCACACATTTAAATATCCAAAATACAGACGGACAACGAAAGCATCGGTAACATTTACTCACGGCGAGATGGATGCCGTTCTGTTTGTGTCTTTTCAGCTTTTCTCCATCTAATTAATGATTGCCTGAAAATAGAGTCGTTTTTTATTATTATTTTATTCAGCGCAAAGTATTTAATGGGGTTGAGGTCAGTCATCGGTTTCCACAGTGTTAGGAGAACACAGCTGTCCACAATCCCAGGCTAAGTGTTGGTTGTATATACAGCTGTGTCGATGGAACACCTTAATTCAGTGAGCGAGTGCTGTGTCCCGGTATCTTTTATTTGTCTTTGTGTATAGGTAATTATAATACGCACTGACAACATGGAGTTATTTTGATTTGCTGGTTATGGCAGTGGTCCTAAGGATGAAAATTGTAATGCAGCAGCATGCACATTTTAACATCGTTATCCATTTCCACAAGCGTTTTTTTTTTTGTATCTTACTGTACAGGTCCAGCTGTTTTGTTGCAGAACAAAGAAAAATAGAGTAGTGAATATAAGTAGGTGTGGTCGCTCAGTGGTTTGTGTTGGGTTATCAATCTGAAGATTGTGGATTCAAATCAAAGGTCCACTGATGGTTACCCATGTGGGTCCTTGAGCACGACCCTAAACCCTCATTGCTCCAGGGATGCTGTTTGGTGAACCATGTGTTCAGACCTCAACCAAGTTGTTGTACTGGATAAAGCGTCTGCTAAATGACCTCATGGCATGTAATATAAATATAAGTGAGCACATGTGTTTTGAATGCATGCTGTTGAATATAATCTTGCATTTCAACATCTCTTACCATTAAATTGTCTTGCATCTTTTATCTTTTATATATTAAGGGGTAGGGTGGCACAGTGACTAAGTGGTTAGCATGTTCTCCTCTCAGCACTAGGGATTCCAGGTTTGAATCCCCATCTGGGTGGAGTTTCCATGTTTCCCCGTGTCCTGGTGGGTTTCCTTCCACAGTCCAAAAACATGGCTCAAGGTCAATTGACTTTTCCAAATTGCCCCATATAGTGTGTGTGTCTGTGTGAGTGAGTGTGTGCCCAGCAATAGATTGGCGCCCTGTCCTGGGTGTATCCGCCCAGCGCCCAAAACATTCTCCCCTGGATGGGCATGGGGCATGAACGTAGTACAGGATAGAGTGAAAGATAATGGATGGATGGATATTAAGGGGTAAGCAGGTTGTTCTAGGTCTAGCAATCAAGCAAATAATGTTCATCCTCTACTAAGGTTGGGGGGTGGGTTCGGGCACTGGGCAGATACACCCAGACACAATCTATATAGGGCAATTTGGAGAATTCAATTTACCTTGATCCATGATTTTGGACTGTGCGAGGAAACCGGAGAACCCGGAGGAAACCCACACGGACATGGGGAGAACGTGGAAACTCCACCCAGATTGGGATTCGAACCGGGAATCCCTAGTGCTGAGAGGAGAACATGCTAACCACTAAACCACTTTACCGCCCCAAGCAAATAATATGCAAAAAAAATATTTTACGACGTGTCTATTAAGTGAAAGTAAATTAAATCGCTCGTTTGTTCTTGTACAATCATTTACGAACTTTACGAGGAATTTCAACCTCCAATCAGTTGGAAACAGAGAAACCTCATGTCTCCTGAGTAATGGCTGCAAGCCCCAAATCCTCATAACCTGCTGTACACCATAAAAACCTCCGCCTCTCTTACTGTGATCCTCCCTAATGAGAAGTCCAGTATAAAGCAAAAGCCCGAGCCTTTCATTACGGTGACTCAATCCCGTGTAACGGAGCCAGCATCTTGATCAAGCCTCGTTAAATTTCTGGCCCGTGCATGTTACACTATACTTGTAAGTATTTGCTCATGGAAAGCCGGGAGCCACCACCTGCGTGGTGGAGGTGCTGGGTGGAAACTGTTGTATCCTGGTTTTGTTACATTGCAAATCTCCCACTTTGAAGTGCCTAATGCTCATCAAATCCAACCCAGAGCGGGGCTGACAGATGGACCGGCTGTGTTCAAAGTGAGTGGAGATTTAATATCTAAATAGCACCGGCGCTGGGAGAGCGGGCGCGAGATAGACTCCCTGTGTCGAGCAGCATAAAGGGCCTGACTGTGCCACCATCACAGCTGCGACTCGCCCTCCTTCTCCCTCTTCCTCCAATAGCCCCCCCTACCCCCACCCTCCATTTGTTCTTGTTGACGGGCAGAGGAGGAGTAATCTGTACACAGGCTCTTGCAGAGAGGAAACATGTCATCAGCACTTGTTTACCATTATTAGTTTGGGCCTGCGAGAGGCAGGGCAGCTAAATTGCCCTTCCGCACGCAGCGGCGCCCGGTTCGCAAAAGCAGCATCTCTCTCGCTTTTGGTTTTCCACGCCGTCGCGAGGCGTTCTGCGTGACACTTGTTTATTTCCCGTGAATCCTCCGTACCCATAGGGCGGTGTTCGTGGGGGCCGTTCTTTGTTCGTTTCTGCTGTTTGTGGAGAAGTGAGTGTGGGAATGTTTTTCTTCACCCGCTCGCTCATACACGCACAGCTGTGTGAAGGATTGCACGCTGGGGCACACATGGAAGTGCTTTACTGTGTGTGTGTGTGTTATGAGCGTTTATGGAGTGTAGCAGTGTCTGGTCTATATCAGCCAGTCAGAGGGAGAAAGGCGAGCGAGCGAGTGAGTTCTGGGTGGAAGCGGTGTGTGAGCAGCATCCATCATCCGGCAGACAGGATCCTGCAGCAGCCCTTCCTGTCTATGCGCGCCACACTAATCACATCATGTTTTGAGAGCAGATTAGCTCATAGATCTGTCCTTCTGATGCCACCGCCGCAATACGTTCTGCCTGCTGATGCCTGTATACCTGCAGTGTGCCTCTCCTCAGGCAGTGACATCAGCGCATAGCTGCACTTGTTTACAGAATCGTTCGGGGCCGGAACGTAAGACGTGATGTCGTTAAATCTACAGGTAATTAGAGATGGTCTAGATATTTGAAGCACATATAAACAGCAGATGGTTCGAACTAAACTGCTTAATAGACATGAAAAGCATTTAGCAGACGGTTCTGTCTGCAGCATTGTAATAAGGTCATTCCATCATGCAGTCGAAAGCACCTCGCTCAAGGAGCTAATAACAGATTAGCAGCGCTTGAACCGGGCACCTTTTTACTCCGTAGTCTAGTACCTCAACCACTACACCGTCACTTACAGGTTAAGTTGTTTTTGTACCTTTACTAACTCATAAAATCCAGATGGTTCATAAATCAACTGCTCTAAGAAAGCAAAGAGGTGTTATTAGGCATGACGTGAAATGGAGTAATGTTACGCCTTGATTTATTTACAATAATAATACAATAATACACAACCTCGAGTGTCTTATTACTTTTATAAAACAGTTACAAACACTATGAAGAAAAAAGAAAGGAGATTATTGAAAACAAAATTATGAACAAACTGGTCTCCCACAATGTAATCTAATCCGGGTTTTAAAATGAACATTGATCGCTGAGTAACAGTATACCGGTTTAATGTTCATTGGGAATCGGCTCACTGTTTAAATTAATCTGTATTTCCATTTATGGTATATGATTTGAAATAAAGTGTTGTATATTACGCATTGATACGAATGTGAAGCAGTGAGAGGTGCGTGTTATTGTCAATAATGTCATGGACAAACGGCTTGTTTGTTTTCTGACGCAATTGTGTTTCATAATTTGAATGTAATGCTGTCAACATAAATGAAACGCACTGTACATGCATGCATGTATATTATTAGGAGCTGATATATACACACACACATACACACACTGTAGTCCATCCATCTGTTTTTGTCCATTCTTTGTTACCCACCTTGACAGTAATCAGGAGCTCATAATCAGGTAGGTGTTATTTGGGTGACGGATGATTCTCAGTACTGCTGTGTCACT
>JAFMOD010000550.1:120685-228683 GCA_019802435.1 Corydoras maculifer | reverse complement strand
AAAAGACATGGAAATTGAAACCTCCAAATTGCCCCATATAGTGTGAGTGTGCTCAGAGATAGATTGGCTCCCTGTCTTGGGTGTATCGGCCCAGCTCCCGAAACGTTCTCCCCTGGATGGGCGACCCTAGTAGAGGAAGATAATGGATGGATGGACATGATATGAATGGGAAGCAGTCAAAGATGTGTTATTGTCAATAATGTCACGGCTTGACAACCGTTCTGCCAATCAGATTCAAGGACTGGAACGACCCGATATATGAATAAGATTTTCTACTGTGAGAGGATAGCATCGCACACCAACCCCTTATGAATTTTGTTTTTGTGAAATGAATCACAGGCTTGTTCTGTGCTGTGAGGCCGTTTGGTTTGTAGCTGTAGCTGAGCTGCGCATGCTCGCATCGGGGTTGAGCTGCACACACTGAGCGCCGGGCACCGAGGGGCACGCAGCCTGCAGAGTCAGGAGAAAGAGGCGCAGCGGCAAGTGCAGTTTGGAATGTGGCTAATCAATTCATCTTTGTAATTGTAATGGACGGCTTGCTGCTGCCTCCATTCTCCTTCCTGTCTGACTTCTGGTGCTTATCTTGATAATTTGATTCTGCCCGGCGATCTGCTCTCTGTGCAACATGAAAACATAATTAGGGTTTAATAAGGAAGCGGCCGTTTCCACTGGAAGGCCAAGTGGAAGGAAGGTCACAGGTTTCAGCTTTGTTTCGTTCCATGAATGATCTTTTCCCTTTAGGCGATTATGTATTAGCGACTTGCTTTGGGAGGAAGGGACGGAATTTAAAGCATGTGCGTGGGTTCGATCGGGGGGAGGGGGGGCGGCATTAATGCCAGGGTCTGACAGTATGGTTTTTGAAGATGCTTGTGAGGTAAAAACTAAATAAATAAGTAAAATAAATGTAAGACACGCATCCTTGCGATCATTTCCGGCTTCGTCAGTGATGAGACATCTGGAAAGTTGACTGTACGAGGCGAGTTACAGATGCTGTTTCAGTGAATCCTCTAACAGTGTTTCCCCATCTGCTGTGTAATGAGCTCTGACAGAGGCACTGATGACACAGACATGGCCCAGTTAGACTACAGACTGAGCTGCTGTTAATCTCAGCTGAACTGGACTGTGTGAACTCATAGCTGCTGCTCTGCTTGGCATTCAAGGAAATCTTTACATATACATTTGGACACCCCTCCTTTTTGCCATCCGAGTGCTGGGATAGGCCTCGTTACCGCTGTGACCTCGATCAGGGTGAGCGGATTAGAAACTGGAAGAATAAGTACATAAGTGGTTTGCGTTTTGAGTTTGTCTATACATACCACACCAGTAAAAACATTTGGACACGCCCCCTTTTTGCTCCTCTACACACGTCATATATACATACACATATATATATATATATATATATATATATATATATATATATATATATATATATATATATATATATATATATATATATGATGTCTGTATAGAGGAGCAAAAAGGGGGCGTGTCCAAATTTTGACTGGCACACACATACTGGTTGTATATGTGTGTGTGTATATATATATATGTATGTGTGTGTGTGTGTATATATATATACACACACGTCTCCTTTTTGCTACACTTATTATTCATGTTTTCAGTTCTACTTACAGTAAAGATGGACTTTGTAGTTCTACAGTTCCAGACTGTAGTTCATCTGTTTGTGTTCTACAGTACATACTGTGTACGTCCCCTTAACTCTGTTCTAATGATCAGAACCCCAATAGTAGAACCACAGAGCAGGGATTATTGGGTTGCTGCGTTATTCCTATCCCAGCAGTGTCACTGAGGTGTTTAAATTAAACTACACTACCCCCCCCCACTATATCAGTGTCACTGCAGAACTGATAATAAACAATCCTCCACCCAAATTACACCTGTTCTGTGATTATCCTGACCAATAGAGAATGTAATTGTAAAACTACAAAGTACATCTATATGATAATTGGAGGAAATGGACGATAGAGCAAGAAGGTACATTACGTGGATCTGTAAAGGGCACAAATTTCATTCATTTATTATCTCCCACTTTATCCTCTATTAGGGTCGTGATGGGGTTTCCCAGGCCCATCCAGGGGAGAATGTCTCGGGCGCTGGGCAGATAGAGCCAGGACAGGGTCTGGGCAGGGCACAAAGTTAAAATTTTAAAACATTTCACATTCAAGGCCAGATAGTGGGAATAGATCTTTGCATCTACTTATTCCAGCAACTCCATTAAAGGAAGCAAGGGCATTTCTGCTATAAAGAAGTCAGGATGAGAATAGATTGGTAGAAAAAGGCCCTTGGCTCTCTGACCCACTGAGCCGGTCTCTTTTCTGGCTGTCTAGCCTGATGGCATGCTTTCACCTTTTAGTGGGGAATATGGTAATGTTTGAGGCATGTTCGAGATGGCTGGTGGCTGCTGGGGGCTTTGTCACTCGCTTGCTGCTCAGCTGCAGCCTCTGGAACTTTCTCTCGTACAGTTAAGGTGGTCAGTTTGGCTTTGTGTGATGTTGCAATAAATATTTGATGTGAGGGAATAAAGGCAGCGTTTTCTCTTTCCTTTCCTCCTGCATGTACAGCTCTTTGCCTGTGGGAGGTCTGGGTGACTCAGTGTTGCTACCTGGTGGTGAATATTTGGATTTGCAGGCATTGTGCAGATTGTGCAGTCCCCTGAACAAACAGCGGGTGGCAGAGTTGGAAGTGAAGCAGGGAGGAGGACGCGGCTGGTGATGTGCTTGGCTGGTTTTTTGGATTTCTGCTGCACAGATGTGTGTCTGTAGCTGTGTTCAAGAGATGATGGATCATGAGTGGTTTGGGCATTAAATAAAACCTCCCCATCTTCATGGTCAGCTTTTCCTTTTGTTGGGGTCCCACTAACTGTTAACCTTATTAAAACTGTAATGTTTTCACTTTCTCTTATAAGTGACTTCGAGGCTTTGGCGCTGTTATGTGCCGTGCAGTCGTGAATTTGTGACGCTGTTAACAAACAATGTCTGTTTTTCTATTTACTGGAGGCTTAACGTCTGTCTTGTTTCCGTTTCCCCTCTTTTTCTCTCCAGAGCAAACGGGACCATCTGTTAATGAGCGTGAAATGGTACTACCGCCAATCTGAGGTCCCTGACTCGGTCTACCAGCACCTTGTACAAGATCGCAACAACGAGAACGGTACGTGTCCTTTTATTTGTCCTTTTTTCTGTCCCTCAAAAACAACATGCATAGACATCGTTCAGTGGACTCATCCTCCTACATTTCACTTAGCAGTTCCCCCAACACATTGAGAGACATCTCGAATAAAAAGAGGTGCCAAAACCCCACTCCGTCCTCGTTTCCATGGTAACGCGACTTCAGACGTGACAGCAGGGCCGCGAAGTGCAAGTAACTTTCAGTGTAATGTCTGTCGCAGTCGACTGATCCCTCGGTCATCCTGGCTTAATGCATACATCAAGAAATGATAACAGGCTAGGGGTTCTACTCGGCTCTGTGTCAGGGCCGCTTTGATTTTGATGCACTCTAATAAAACTGCAGCGCTTTCCTGCCCGCCTGGCCCACCCCTCCCTCTCGCCCTTCCTCTCTCTCTCGTGTGTCTGACGGCCCAGCTTGGGTCAGGATGACAGACACCGTCATAATGGATCTCTGCAATGACACGCACCCCATAACGATTTTCCTCAGCATGTTGAGGCAGAAGTCAGACTATTTTCAGGGAGAAGTGTAATAAGCTTGCATTAGGCGCAGACATCGATCTCGTTAATAAAATACATGTCATACTCACAGTGCCCTTTTTCATTCCTGTATCTACTCCTGTTATTATAGAAGTACAGCTTTCTTTCCTCAGATTGTGTTACATGTAGAAGAACTATATATAATAAATATAGATAAAAAAAACTATTTTAAATATAATATTGTGAGGACTTAAAAAAATTATAATATATACTTATATATATATATATATATATATATATATATGTATATATATATGTATATATATAATATAGTGTGTGTATGTATGTATGTATGTATATATATATATATATATATATATATATATATATAATAGTGTGTATGTATGTGTGTATATATATATATATGCACTCAGTGCACTCAGTTTGAAGAGGAGAAAGTACTGATATCAAGGAAAGTGAGGGGGAAAATCCTATAGAATAGAATGTACAATTCAAGGCTACAAACCCATTTCCAGAGATCTTGACGTTCCCGCGTTCACTATGCACAACTTCTTTAAAGGTTTACAGCCCATAACAATGTAGTTAACCTTCCTGAAAGAATAACACTGATGGGAGTACTGATGTAGGACTGTCTGAAAGCTAGCTAAAGAACCTCACTTATCCTTTGAATGCATTTAGACTCACCTGCAGATACAGAGCTCCCCACTATCCATCACCATCTTAATTAAATTCACTATGATAGAGGCACAGGAGGGTGAGATAAAGACATAAGAAGAATATGGTCCCTACAGTCAAACAGTCAGAAGTAGAGTTTTAAAGATCAGGGTTGATTTGATGTCTTGACTGTGTGCATGGCTTCATAAATTCTAAAGACTACCAAAGAGTTTAGAAGCACAGTGTAGAGCTGGGTCTTGGACAGAGATCATAGATCCTCAGCAGGACAGAATCCTTCAAGAAGCCCTGAGAAATGGTTTAAGACAAAAAACTGGAGAGTGGATGGAAATCCTTTAAAGCATCTCTGTGTTTAGATCTTAAGCCGATAGTGATGGACGTTGATTAATAAAGCACACAAGGGCGTGCATTTACTGTAAATATTTATACAAAATATGGAGTGACTTTTTGCTTTAATAAAATAGGTAGTTCCGGTCCTGAAATCTGATTGGCTGAATAGTTTGTCCAGCTTCACATTAGTATTGATGCGTGATGTATAATAAAAATTTTCCCCCTTCTGTTTAATTATAAACTGCGTTCTGTAACTTGGCCACTAGATGCCCGTTATTGTTAGTTGTTAATTGAAACCGGGATCCTGTTACTTAAGGTCAATATTTACTTCAAAAACCAAACTAGACAAGTTCGCAAAAGATCAGTTTATTAGTATTTTTGATTTAAATGAGCACACTTCCGTATAACACCTTGTTTTATTTATTATAATATTTCTGTGACTCTTTTATTAAAGCAATAAAGCACTCGAGGTTGTGCATTATTGTGAATAAATCATCGGAAAGAGTCCTAACAACACCTCTACAATAATTCATGCCCTCTTGTGCTTTATTGCTTTAATAAAACAGTTATAAAAAAGAAAAAACAATGTTTAACACAGAAATGTGTTTATTCAAATAAAAAATATTAATAAATTAGTCTACTGCGACGTAATCTAAAAAAAAGTAAACATTGACTGCTAAGCAACGGGATGCCAGCATGGTGCTCATTGGGAAATGACTCAGGTTATCCATCCATTATCTTCTGCTTTATCCTCTACTAGGGACGTGGGGGGGGGGATCCTCATGCCCATCCAGGGGAGAACGTTTCGGGCGCTGGGCAGATACACCCAGGACAGGGCACCAATCTATCGCTGGGCACACACACACACCCACACATACACACTCTATATGGGGCAATTAGAAGAACTCAATTGACCTTGATCCATGTTTTTGGACTGTGGGAGGAAACCGGAGAACCCAGAGGAAACCCACACGGACACGGAGAGAACATGGAAACTCCACCCAGATCGGAATTCGAACCGGAAATCCCCAGCGCTGAGAGGAGAACATGCTAACCACTAAGCCACCGTGCCGCCCCTCCCTGTTTATATGAATCTGTATTTTAAAATTTTCCAAAAAATCTATATTTTTTATGGTATTTGATTTAAAATAATGTATACAAATGTGAAGCCGTCAGAGGTGTGTATTCTTACAAATATTCGTTCAAACGGCTCAGCCAATCAGAATTAAGAACCAGAACTACCCGTTTTACAATAAGACATCAGACGGTTATTATAGGAGTGTGTAATTATTGGAAGGAGATGATTGTAAGTGTATTGAGTGTCAGATTTTAGTGTGCTAAGAATAAACCCTGAGTTGTTAGCAGGGTTTCGTCCCCTTAATGTACTTCTCTCCCTTTGACATTTCTTTCTTCCTCGTCTTTGTTTTGCAGACTCTGGTCGGGAGCTAGTCATCACAGATCCTGTGGTAAAAAGCCGAGAGCTCTTCATTTCAGACTATGTGGACACCTACCACACAGCGGCCCTCAGGTAACCGCTGCCGATGACTCACAGCTCCATCGACCCCCCCGCCCTGTGTTCTCCCCAACATGCTAAGCTGTAGTGATTTTCCAGTTCTGAGTGCCGCATAGCTTAAAGCAATCGTCCTGTTCCCTTCCGTGGCCAGACTCCAGGAAAGAGGACACGCATGCTGATTCTCAGTGTTTGAAACCAGAGCTCCCCTGTCATTTTATTTTTTTTTCTGAAACCACATGTTCCCATTCCCCCTCGCTTTTTTCCCCTCCATTCGTTTAACTGAAACCAGCTGGAGGAACGCACAAAGCCGCAGCTCCGAACCAGTGATTTCAGGGCAAATTAGTTGCAACTTCTGCTGCACAAAGAAACCTTTGATTCGACTTATTACAGGGCTTTTCGCTAAACTGGCCGAATTCCACCAGCATGCTGTAATGCCTGTTACGAGCCCCCGACCCTTTCATCTTCAGAGAAAGGTATTGTGTTGGTGCTTACTGCCCAAACGGTGATAATGCGTGTTATTTTGGAATCGTCAAGCCGAGTCTGGATCAAAATACAAACCCAGAGTGGAGTGCAGTTTACAGCACACAGCAGTATCTCTGGTATGTGTGCTGTATGGGTGGGTCCCGTGTGCTGTCTGTAAGTCCTGCTGGAAATATAATGCCTGCTGTGTGTGTGTACACATGTACAGGTATATATAACATGGTGGGGAACCATTTGCAGACCTGTGTGTGTGTATACACATCTACAGTTATATATGACATTGTGTGTGTACGTGTATACACATGTACAGGTATATATAACATTGTGGGGAACCATTTGCAGACGTGTGTGTGTGTGTGTACACATGTACAGCTATATATAATATTGTGTGTATGTGTATACACATATACAGGTTTATATATATAACATTGTGGGGAACCATTTGTGGACCTGTGTGTATATACATATGTACAGCTATATATAATATTGTGTGTATGTGTATACACATATACAGGTATATACTGTATAACAATGTGGGGAACCATTTGCAGATCTGTGTGTATACAGGGGGGGGGGGGGGGGGGGGGGGGGGGGGGGGGGGGGGGGGGGGGGGGGGGGGGGGGGGGGGGGGGGGGGGGGGGGGGGGGGGGGGGGGGGGGGGGGGGGTATATATATATATATATATATATATATATATATATATATATATATATATATATATATATACTGTATATATAAAAAACATTGTGGGGAACCATTTGCAGACCTGTGTGTATATACACATGTACAGCTATATATAATATAATGTGTGTACACACTGTGCAGACCCGTGTGTGTATATATATACACATATACAGTTATATATAACATTGTGGAGAACCATTTGCAGACCTGTGTGTATATACACATGTACAGCTATATATAACATTGTGTGTGCAGACCCATGTATGTGTGTACATATATACAGGTATATATAAAATTGTTGGGAACAATTTGCGGACCTGTCTGTGTGTACACATGTACAGCTATATATAACATTGTGGACCTTGTGTAATCAAGAAAACTTAAAGCCAGTGTCCTCACGATGCAATTCATTCCGTCTTTAAGTGAAATCATGTTGTATGGTAATGTTATGAGTAAATTATGGTTCTTAGTGAGTTATGGATAATGTTAGAGGTTGTAATATTTATGAAATGTGTAGAAGTCTACATAAATTTTCTTTATTGCATTAAAAATGTTTGTGTTTCGAAGTAAAATACTACTAATAACACGACTTCTGTAAAATCATTCCAAGGTCGTTTGCATTTGACTAATGTGTTTTATGGGGTTTGGTAAACGAATGTTTGTTTCATGTGTTACAGGGGGAAATGTAATATCGCTCATTTCTCTGACATTTTTGCTGCCAGGGAGTTCAAGCCACGGATTGACTCCTTTTTCTACATTTTAGGATATAATCCAGAGACTAGGTAAGTCAGATTATGTTGTACTTGCTGCATGGCATGCCAGTATGATGAGCACTCAAAAGTGTGTATTAAAGTTTCCAGTGTATTTTGAGAACAACAAAACCTTTCTTTGGCAATTATTCAGTAATGGCTCTAAACCCACGAATGAAATTAGAAGAATATAAATCTCTGGGTGCTGTTGTGGTGACCGGAACCATTTAACTAGAACCTCAGTGGCTGATGTGGTCGCAGTTCTACATCACTTTCAATTTGGGTCAACAATGTATATTGATTAAAGACTGCTGTAAGAAAAATGAGGGCGTTTTGGTTGCAAAACATGATTTATATTTTATTTTTCCTGTTATTCAGCCACACATTGCTTTTTAAAATTTTTATGTTTCATCCCTACCGGACTTTTGCTTACATCACAGAATACTGATAAGAAGCCATAATTCAGAGGTTGCTGGGGTTACAAAGCTGTGGTTTGATGAGCGTTTGTTGCGCATGTCGAATAGTTTTGTTGCTCCAGTATTACAGGTCCGCTGATCAGATAACACGTGTATGATCACCTGTACCTTCAAACTGCATTTAGTTTCCTAGCTTAGCTTAGAACCTTTTAATTTTCTCATTGTACAAGGTCGCCATCCAGGAGTTCGCCATGTTGTACCATGTTTTTGTAACTGACACAAGCTTACCACTAGATGCCACTAAATCCCACACACTGCTCCTCTCAAGCCTGGTGGTGCTAATGTGTGAGACTGTACAGATCATATCTACACACATCACACATACAGTACACACTCTGCTTCTGCGTCCTGTAGACGTTTGTGTAATGAACACACACTGGCTTTATACAGAGCACAACGTTAATGCTTGAAATAATGAAAGTGTTTATTCACTTGTGTATTGGCCACAATTAGTTTGTTTTCTTCTAAATATTAAATAGTAAATAATTATTCATTTAAAAATGGGATGACCTTGATTTCCTGTGGAGGACATGTTTTTCATTTCCATAGGAACTTAAAACCAATATCACATCTCTTTGTTAACCTGTTCAGAAGTTTAGCTTAATCTACAAATTCAGATTTAATAAATGAATCCATGGAAAGAGTAGAATATCAAGTAGAGAAGTAATAAAACACATTTCTGCTGCATTAGAAATGGACTTTAGCTCTTTTCCACCAAAGCTTACTGCCTGAGGGTTTTAGAGTAGTTTATATGTAACCTTTGACCTGTCCTTATTACGGATTAACCTTAGCACTGAAAGAATAACACATACTTATTTTCATAATCTTTAAATGCACATGGACCATTAATTAAGTCTCAGTTTGGTTCTGCAGTTGGATCCACGTTTTTAAAGGCCTGTATAGTGTGGCCTGCCTGCTTTTAGCTGTTTACATTTAGATATAAAGCTTTTATTACTGACAGTGCTCCTCAGTTTAGATCTAGTGGTCTAATATACTTGGGATTTAATGGTGCTGTACGTTTTAGGCTGTAAGACAAACAAAAAAGCTTTTTTGGGGTTTTATTTAGAATTCATTTCTCCATGTGGGATGTGGCATCAGCGTTACATTCACTCACATCTCTTTATCCTGCTTAATAAAGCACTGTACACTGATCTTAGTTGTTCATAATTACATTTATGAGTTAATTATTGTTTGCTTTACATTCACTACATATTAAGCATGCTAAAGATCTAGCACAATCCACTTCTGTTGGTTTACTTCCTGCAGCAGCTGACCGAGCTGACGTTACCCGGTCTGCAATCAGACCATAACACGCAAATTACATTTTAGGTTTTAATTTTAATTATAAAATCAGTAGTTCCAGTCTGGCTGAGCCGTTCGTCCAGCTGTAGCTTTACTGACAAAAACGCACAGCTCTGACCACTTCACATTCTTATCAATGCATTATATTCAATACATTATATTAAATATAAAATACAGATTAATATACACAGCGAGCTGATTAAGCTTGTATCCTGTAACACAACAATCAATGTTTCCTTTAAAAACTGGACCTTTTTTATATAATAAAATATATAACTAAACCTTATATATCATTATCTTCCGCTTTGTCCTATATTAGGGTCGCGGGGGGGTTCCCAATGCCCTTCCAGGGGAGAACGTTTTGGGCGCTGGGCAGATACACCCAGGACAGGGCGCCAATCTATCACTGGGTACACACTCACTTACACATACACGCACTATATGGGGCAATTTGGAGAACTCAATTGACTTGATCCATGTTTTTTTTTTGGACTGTGGGAGGAAACCGGAGGAAACCCACGCGGACACGGGGAGAACATGGAAACTCCACCCAGATGGGAATCCCTAGGATGCTAACATGCTAACCAACTAAGCCACCTTGCCACCCTAAACCTTATATATTTAGAGTATTTTTGTAGCTGTTTTATAGAAACAGTAAGGCCTAAGAGAGCTCGAATTATTGTAAATGAATCACTGGAAAGCGGTGTTATTAAGCATGATGCGTAACGAAGTGATGTTACACATCTTTCCCGTGATTTATTCACAATAATGCACAACCTTGAGTGCCTCACTGCTTTTATATAACAGTTTTAAAAATACTGGTTAACCCCATGGTTGGTTTAAAAGTAAACCATCATTGTTTTAGCGTAAGAAAACACCTACAGACTTTTTTTAAATCACGCTCTTCATCTCTCTTTCATTGCTGGCATACTTGCAAACGTACTAAACGTTTTCATAGATTTACCTGAAATTTGTGAAGATGATTGTTTAGGAATTTGTGTATTCCAGTCTTTTTTGTAACTGTAGAGCTGGCCATGCAACGATTAGTTTTATTGGCAGTTGGCCTTCGTATCGCATATTCATGCAACACGTTCAGTACGTCACCATGTGGAGAAAACAAAATGAAGTCATGCATCAGATTTAGTCTCATTTATTTTTAAACAACCGCAGTAGAAACTCATGAGACTCATCATGTTATAGGTTTTTACCTCAACAGCATTTTAAAACCTTCCTCAGCAAAGTGTTAAACTAAACCGAACATAAATCAAAATGTAATAGCCAGTTACGATCTCTCTTGTCTTTTGCTTGATGCTTTTTCAGACTATAATGCAAATAATGAAGGGCTTTTGAATATGTGTTAACACTAACTTACAGCAATTGCTCGTTGAACCATGAAAATATTTAAATAGTGTGTGTTTCCTGAATAAACAAATCCTGCTTTTTCAACCAACCACAGCCCAAGGGACGGTGTTGTAATGTGCACCTTTAATTTGACTGAACAACAGCCTGACATCATGGCACATACATAATTAACTTTCAGATTTGTTTACGTTTACATGTTTGAACATGTAATTTCAAAAACTTAGAAAGCTGGGAATGTTGAATTGCAAATTCTGTCTTTGACATTTACAACAAAAGCAGCGTGCATTACAGTTAACTTTTTAAGTCAAATACATGATTTAAGGGTTCTGAAAGTTCCCTCCTGATGTTTGTTGTTTTTCCTTAGAGGAAGTGCCAATGGGGCGGCACGGTGGCTTAGTGGTTAGCACGTTCGCCTCTCAGCGCTAGGGATTCCCGGTTCGAAACCCCATCTGGGTGGAGTTTCCATGTTCTCCCCGTGTCTGCGTGGGTTTCCTCCGGGTTCTCCGGTTTCCTCCCACAGTCCAAAAACATGGATCAAGTTAATTGAATTCTCAAAAATTGCCCCATATAGAGTGTGTCTGTGTGAGTGAGTGTATGCCCAGCGATGAATTGGCGCCCTGTCCTGGGTCTATCTGCCCAGCGCCCGAGACGTTCTCCCCTGGGTGGGCATGGGGAACCCCACCGCGACCCTAATAGAGGATAAGCGGAAGATAATGAATGAATGAATGAAGTGCCAATGGCTTTTTGTGCACTTTTTAAAAAACAAAAAAACACAAAAACAGGTAACAGTTGTTGATTTTCCATCCATCCATTATCTTCCGCTTTATCCTATATTAGGGTCGCGGGGGGGGTTCTCCATGCCCATCCAGGGGAGAACGTTTTGGGCGCTGGGCAGATACACAAAGGACAGGGTGCCAATCTATCTTTGGGCACACACACACTCACACAGACACTCAATTGGAGAACTCAATTGACTTGATCCATGTTTTTGGACTGTGGGAGAAAACCAGAGAACCCGGAGGAAACCCACGCATCCACAGGGACATGGAAACTCAATCCACCCAGATTGGGATTCGAACCGGGAATCCCTAGTGCTGAGAGGAGAACATGCTAACCACTAAGCCACCGTGCCACCATTGGTTGATTTTCATTCTTTTTATTCTTTAAGCCCTAACTTCCCACAGGTACAGTTCTAACCCTTTAGATTGTTTGTACAGATAAAGATATGTTTCGACCATATAGATCATATAGATGTGTTCTCTACATTCTATATGCTCTGACACAAACACGAGGCTAAATGTCGTTTTTCTCTACCTTATGTTTTTTGAGGCAAGTGCTTTCAAAAGAGAGGCGTATTTAGATGTTTCGTGAAGATGCTGAATGTCTCAGCATCATAAAGAGAGTTCAAGTTCATTTTTTTCATATAGTACATGGTCACAAAGCTGCTTTACAGTCTTATGAGCCTGAACCCCCCATAGAGCAAGCCAAAGCAACGGTGGTATGAAAAAAAATCTCCTTGTAATGTGTGATTCCGGGGCTCAGTGGGGGAACTCCTCCTCCTTCAGCATCAGTGCAGGACAGCCATGTACAGCTTGTGCAGGGATCAGATATCCATTTTCAAAAATGGATGATTAATGATTTAAAATAACGTATTGTATATAATGCATTAATACGAATGTGAAGCAGTCAATGGTGTGCATTAATGTCAAGGCTCAGCCAGTCAGATATTAAAAAAATCAGAACTACCCAGTTTATAATCCTGCATAATGCATGTTCAAATCAGCTAGCTAATGGAGTACATGGAGCTCTGGCTGTGGGGGTACATTACCATACTGTGTAATGTAGTATTACCATAGTTGAACTTGCTCACACAGTATTGTCACTTGTTTTAATACTTTGCTATAGCACATGAGAGTATACTCAGGTCTATAGTGGGTTATACATGTAGTGTTAGAAGTGTAAATGATCTTTAACATTATCGTTATCAGAGATCAGTGTATGGATCGCTTGCTTACTGCGTGGCAATGCTTCACAGCTGTGTCCCAATCCGGCTGCGCAAAATAACACGCCTTCTGGGGCTGCGAGGTTGCCATAGCTACCGTAGCACCCGTTCCCGTTAGACACCCTATCTGGTAGGTCAGTGTGCTGTTTAGGACGCAGCCAATCCCAGCGTGTGTGTGCGCGAGCAAGCGTGCGCACAGGCCTCTCTCTCTCCCACTCTCTCGCTCTCTCATGCTCTCCCTCACTCGCTCTCTCTTTCTCACTTTCTCTTTCTATCTCTCTCTACCTCTCTCTTGATCTCGCTTTCTCTCTCTTTCGTGCTCCCCCTCTCTTGATCTCTCTTTCTCTTACACTCTCGTGTTCTCCCTGTCTCTCTCTCTCTTCCTCTTTCAGTCGGTCTATCTTCTTCTCACTCTCTCGTGCTCTCTCTATCCCTCTTTTAGTCGCTCTCTCTCTTGCTTATTCCCTTTCTCTCTCGCTCTCCCTCTCTCGTGCTCTCTCTCGCTTATTCCCTCGCTCTCTCTCTCTCTCTCCTTCTCACTCTCTCGTGCTCTCTCTCTCCTTCTCACTCTCTCGTGCTCTCTCTCTCTCTCTCCTTCTCACTCTCTCGTGCTCTCTCTCTCCTTCTCACTCTCTCGTGCTCTCTCTCTCTCCCCCCCTCCCTCTCTGTGTGGGTTCATGTGCAGTAGTGGAGATGGAGTGCGCTGTGAGCGTGCGGCGGTGTGGAAGGTCGCGGCACATGCTCAGTCCCGCCCGCCGTGCGTGAGGCTCAGGTCACACTCACACACACACACACACACACTTGCGCACACACACACGGTGCGAGCGTATGAGCCTCCATTTTGCGCGCATCTAAGTCGGTGGCGAGCAGAGCGGCGCTCGGCGGACAGCCTGCAGGCGCGACACGCTGAGCTCCATGGCCGACATGGATGAGCTGTTCAGCCCGCGGAGGTAGGTGTGCGAGCCGCGGCATCATGGCCTGCGGTCGGGTCGTTCGCTCGGGACGGCGTGGGGTCTGCGGTGCTGCTCGGTGTGAATGTCATGGCGCATTTCGGGGTTAAACGCTGAGGAGTCGCATCGGGACGCCGAGCCGCTCCACGCTGGATGTCCGTGTTTTGACGGTGGTACTGGCACGCAGCGATTGGACGGCCTTGATAAAGGGGGCGGGGCCTGACTAGATTGCTTGTTGTGGCTGCTCATGTGCAAACGAATCTTTGCGACTCCGAATCAAATGAAATCATTTAACGCTTCAGAGCCATTTAATGAACTATAGATATTCTTTATAGACTTATTGTCTATAAGGTTGAAGGTTTTCAGTGTTATTTGTTTGCATGTCGTAGAGCCTGAGTTTATATAATACTTATCTGCGTTCTTACAATATTCTCGTGCTATTCCTTCAAATAATGATTGGATGATCTCCAAATGATAATTGCACTCAGATGTTTATTAAATGTCTGTTCAGGGGATTTTACTCTGTGCTTTCAGAATGTCTAAAATACTGAGGTGGCTTCTGAATAGTATTTTAATTCATTTCACAAATATATTTACATTTACATTTACATTTGGTCATTTAACCGAAGCTTTTATCCAAAGCGACTTACAAGGGGAGCACAGGGTTAATCACAGCATCCCTAGAGCAATGAGGGTTAAGGGCCTGCTCAAGGACCCACAATGGTAACTCTACTATTAACCTGAGATTTGAGCCCATAACCTTCAGAATGACACCCTAACCACTGAGCTACCACTCCTCTCTCTCTCTCTCTCTCTCTCTCTCTCTCTCTCTCTCTCTCTCTCTCTCTCTCTCTCTATATATATATATATATATATATATATGATTTGGTTGATTATCCATCCATTATCTTCCACTTTATCCTCTATTAGGGTCGCGGGGGGGGGGGGAAGAAGGTTTCGGGCGCTGGGCAGATATACCCAGGACAGGGCGCCAATCTATTGCTGGGCACACACTCACTCACACACACAACACACTCTATATGGGGCAATTTGGGGAGTTCAATTGAACTTGATCCATGTTTTTATACTGTGGAAAAACCGGAGAACCACACAGATTGGGATTCGAACCGGGAATTCCCAGCCGAGAGGCGAACATGCTAACCACAAAGCCACCATGATCATTCATTCAATATTATCAACTTATTATTTTTTCGATCCCATTATGTCTTTCAAATTAAATGTTTCTAGTCAGGTTTTTGGTGATTGTATCAGGATTATAATAATGACACTAAATATGCTGCTGGCTGAAAGAATATATACACAATGGGCTAAAGCAATACGATTGGTGAATTAAAATGTTTAATTTTGTCCCACGGTTGCATGTCTATAAATTCAGGTACACGTGTTTTGGACCACTGTTTTCTTCCAGCTTTTTGGGAATAGTTCGGCCCTGTCCTGCATCGTTATACCCTATAGCACAAAGTGTCATCAAATGCATAGTTAGGGAGATTTTGCTGTAAAAGAATATGACAGGCTTGTACTGACCGTGCACTGAACTCCAGCTTTGGGATGAATTCGAAGGACGACTGTAAGCCGAATGATATTGTTGTCTAATCTCACAGGTGTTCTTGTAGATTTACACTAACGCTCAAAAAAAATTCTTTTCAGAAGACTAAAAGCCATTTTAAATGCAAAGAACATGGAGACTGACTTATAATAAGACATTATCATAACTTAATAATATGTTAATAATCATAAAAATAAGATTACAACTGTGTCCTAATACTTTAGTCCATATAATGTATAACATCCAGTTTATATAATAGTTTCATTTGATTTTAAACATTAGGACAGGGTATCTGGAATAAAATGAGACTTTTAAAGTGTGTACAGTAAAGTGTGTGTAATGTTTTTTAATAAGATGATAGATTATATAATACAGCCAACGAATTTAACTCCTGTATTGTGAAATTTGCTGAAAACTGTAAAGCAGTAATTACTGTAAGTACGTTAACGACAAGTAACTGCTGTTTCATATTTCCAGAACTACTAAGTGTTCCTAAAATTATAACTTAAGGTGCTAGTTAATAAGCAGGTGGAGTTATTGGTTTATTTAATGTGGGTGGCTATTGAGCTTTACTGCCATGCCAATCAAACTTCAAAGATCTAGACTTAAGCTCATCTCAATACCAATACTAGGACTTGGTTAAGTGTTCAGGTTTAAGTAAGATCCTGGTTGTTAACTTACATTTCTTAAACTTTCTTGTCTTGTCGTGTTTACATTTATATTATCTATGTTATTGAGGGCGGCACGATATCTTAGTGGTTAGCACGTTCGCCTCTCAGCGCTGGGGATTCAGGTTCAAATCTTTCCATGTTCTCCCCATGTCTGTGTGAGTTTCCTCCGGGTTCTCCGGTTTCCTCCCACAGTCCAAAACATGGATCGAGGTCAATTGAGTTCTCCAAATTGCCCCATATAGAGTGTGTCTGTGTGAGTAAGTGTGTGCCCAGCGATAAATTTGGCGCCCTGTCCTGGGTTTATCTGCCCACCACCCGAAGCATTCTCCCCTGGATGGGCATGGGAAACCCCCCCCCCCCCCCGACCCTAGTAGAGGAAAAAACGGAAGATGTGGGATGGATGGATGTTTTATTGTATGGATCAATTGTAGACATTTAAAACTTTTAAAGTAAAGGAATGGTGATAGAGTTGTTTTACTTTTGTATTTCTAAATGAATGATTATATTTGGTTATTAATTTAATTTTTTGATGTATGTGAAATATGCCTGGGTCTTCATATGCCGTACTGTTTGCTTCATGTCTGCTGGCTGTTCTGTCTCGTCTGTGATTTGGCTGATGATGGTTCTATATTAAGCCCCAATAGCCAGAAGGGTGGAAGTGACATAAGTGTTTACACATCAGACACATAGACATGTAAAACATTGTATTTGGTTTTGTTAGGACATAGCCTTAATTGTTGACAGTATAGTTTCTTAGGTAAATGTATTCAGTCATTCATTCATTCATTCATTCTTTCATTATCTCCCGCTTTATCCTCTATTAGGGTCGCGGTGGAGTTCCCCATGCCCATCCAGGGGAGAACGTCTCGGGCGCTGGGCAGATAGACCCAGGACAGGGCACCAATCCATCACTGGGCACACACTCACTCACACAAACACTCTATATGGGGCAATTTTAAGAATTCAATTGACTTGATCCATGTTTTTGGACTGTGGGAGGAAACCGGAGAACCCGGAGGAAACCCACGCGGGGAGAACATGGAAACTCCACCCAGATGGGGATTCGAACCGGGAATCCCTAGCGCTGAGAAGCGAACGTGCCAACCACTAAGCCACCCTGTATTCAGTCATCTGACACAAAATTAATTGCATATCAATTAGAATTTTAAAATTCTGTGATATTGTGCTCAGAGTGTATAAATGTGACCGATCATGCAGTGCACCTCTGTCAGAATTAATCCTGAAACGTATGTGCTGGCTGATGTTTTAAAAAAGTGTTTGGCAGGTTTCTATAGTGAGTTTAGAAAACCATGTTGTGACAGTCGTTACAGTGTCATATCACCCACGGCTGATGTGTACTGTACTTTGTGTTATTTTGCACAATCCACACATAGCTTTTAAAAACAATATGTGATAATGACATGCTAATTACAAATTCTAACACAAAGCTAGATGAATGCAGCCTCTGTATACATCATTCACACTGGATTGGTTGTGTCTTGAGCATTACCAGCATGTGGTGTAGGTGAAAAACCAATGTTCATATAGAAAATGAGACTTTATTCACTAAACCTGACCCATCACTTCATTACCGATTCAGAAAGTACCGAAGACTGAACGAGAGGTTTTCACTTACATCTTCTTGTTTTTCACCAATTATCCTTTTGTTCAGCTCCACTTACCACTTATAGATATACACTTAGCTCGATAATTACAGAATGTAGTCCATCTGTTACTCGGAATGCTTTGTTAGTCTTCTTGTTCTCCAACAATCAGGGTCCTCACTGACTACCACTCAGGTTTCATTTTTAGGGGGTTTTAGTTGAATTCAAAAAACTTTATTGTACAGAACACACAGTGGACTGTAACTGTGGTACGCTCAGATCGTCAAATAACACTAAACATGAACACTTAATCTAAAATATATTAATTTATTCAGGTGAAAGTGCGAATAGTAAAAAATTCAGTTCTTATTCTCATGCAAGACAAAAACGTGCAACATCCGCATCTCTCTGTTTTACATACTGTACATGTGTGATGCTGACTAGGTGTTGGAGGTGTATTGCATGTGGTATGAGTGGATCAGACCCATCAGTAAGTTTCAAAACACCTCAGTGTTACTTCTGGACTCTAACTAGTTCACGAAAAAATGTTCAGCCACCAGCATCCTTTAGGTCTAATTAAACTCAACAACTCTGACATCATATCAGCAAGGAGAAGCAGTAAGATGGATGTAAGTGAACACTTTTGTTTATAAAACAGTACTGTAGCTGTACTGCTGTGTGATCCACTCAGTTAAGATACTTTTATTTTGTATTAAATGTTAATTTATTTTAAGTTGGATGTACATAGTTTTATATATTATATTACCTGTACATAATATTAATATCAAATATGTAGTTGTATTGTTTATATCAACATCACTGTTAGATTAAATACAATACAATATTATTTATCTAAAGTACTCATGAGTATGAAACAAAAATTATATTAGTCAGTCAGACCAAAACACTGTATAAATAAGTTGTTACATGTTGGATATTGAACTGCCATTATGAATTACAATTATAAAAAAATATATATAATGTTACATTTGCATAACATCAGGTCTTTTAGCAGATGCTTTTAACCAAAGTGACTTAAAAGTATCCCAACTTAATGATTGAGGTCACAACACAGGGTTGTTACAGCATCCCTGGATCAATGAGGGTTAATGGCTTTGCTTAAGGACCCACGTTGGTAACTTCAGTGGACCTGGGATTTGAACCCACAACCTTCAGATTGATCGCCCAACACTCTAATCACTGAGCTACCACCCCTAAATCATGTCATGTTTTTTTTTTTTTTTACCACAAACTCTTCGTGACTGTTCTGATTTGTTATTTACTTTTTTTTTTTTTCTTCTTCTTTGCAGATATTGTATGTGATTGTGAACCATCCTTGGGTTCTTGAAAGGCGCTATATAAATTGAACTTATTATTATTTTTTATTATTATTATTAATATATTTTAAACAAACAACATGAATAAAATTTAGCTGTTTCTTTGGTCTGGTAAGTGGGAGGCCTGCGAAGTGATGTCCTCGATGCCACAACATTGACCTTATTAGACTATTTAGAAGACCTGGCATGGTGGCTGAGGGTTAGAGATGGTGGCTTCTCATAGAAAACTTCATAAGTTCTGTAAATTTGTTGTTGTGGTCGGTCAGCGCTGCATGTTTGGTTAAGATTGCAGCCTCTGTGCTGTTTGGGTGGATGGGTGTTAAATGCAAAGCAATTAAGTGGAAACCCCTGCAGAAATGTCACTATGACGTATCTAGAAACCTTTCTCAAACAGGAGCTTGAGTAAAGCGTGTTCGTTATCATTAGTGTTGTATGAAATGCTGTGTTTGGTTGCCCTCCCTCCCCCTGTATCTTTCTGTGCATTTCCTAAACATGGTCTTTACTTTTAACCACCAACAGTATGTAGAATGGAGTTCTGCATCATATTCTTGTGAAGGTGGAATGTTTTTTTCCTGGTCTGCTGTTTCTTTTGCTTGTTTGAATGAAAGCAGCAGATTTTTTCAGGTCTGAATGGTGTACGTTTGCCCTGAATTTTGCCCTGGCTCTCCTCTAGTTAGTGATTTTAGCTTTCGCAGCTCAGGCCTGCCAACGATACCCAATATTTGGGAACTGTGGACATGCTCAACTTTATTTTGCACTACTAAATGAGTACTCTTTGGCCTTACAAGCCCGGTTTTCATGTGATAGAAGCAGCCAGTTTGTGCTTCTGTTTTAAGGAGAACACTACAGGATACCCATTAAGAGCCCTGAACGAAAAACTGCAGATTCCTCGCTTAATGCACATTAAAGAGCAGTTTACAAGTGCCGTAGGTCTTTTTCTGCTTTCGCATCTGCCTACCATATTTGTTTCTGTGTGGAGTCTCTCTGGCTGACGGTGCTTATGGTTTTTGTCAGAATTTAGTGGCTAGGGCTGGAGGCAGGACGAGTGTTGGAGAGCGTGTTTATGAAACTGGTGCAAAAGGGGGGGCTGTGATTTCAGTCCTCGAGCCGCTACCTCAGGTCCCAACACACACTCGCATGTACACGTCTCTGCATTTCAGCCAGGTCTTCGGTGATGATGGAGGGTGCTTCGCTCTGGACGCAAATCACCCTGACAGTTTCTGGGCGCGCTCTGCGGCCGGCAATATGAAAATCGGCACCGTTGCCGTGGTAACGGCAGGGGAAAAGGCTTTTCGAGAGGAACATCTTGTCATTTTCTTTAATCCACTGCAGCTGGAGATCCGAACGCTATTATTAAATTGTAGTTGCCATGGTAACTGAAGGGGGGATTGGTAACAGCAGTCATTTTAGGGTCCCTCTCCTGTCGTATGCTCTGGCCATCCAGGGGCCATTTGTACTGTACCTCTGCACGAACAATGAGGCCCATCATCCCCTGTCTCTCTGTGTCTTTGTTCTTTTGTTTATTACCATGGATTTTAGTCTGTGTTATCCCTTCATGGAGTCTGTTGTACTTAACACGAGTATTATTGTGTTAGTGTTCATTAATGTGGCACAGCTATAGAAATAAATGTCATTTTCATTGGGTGCTGATTATCCAGGCGTATGTCATCGCATGATGCATGTTCTTTTACAATAGTAGGGCCCTGCCAAATCCAGGGTGGGGGTTTTCGTTGGGGTTCTGTTTTATATTTGTAGCATTTCAGTTATTTATTTAGAATTTTATTTTGCCAGGCAGACACACATATATATATTCACCACTAAGCTCAATTCAGTATCTCCAATTTATATTCTCTAACTTTCATGTCTTTGGACGGTGAGTGGAAATCCAGAGAAACCTCATGAGGTGATTATTGAGGAGAACATGCAAAAAAAATAAAGGAAGGACCCTGGCCACCCATCCCATAAAAAACCCAGGACTATCTAACACCTTCTGTATGCACCAGATAAACTGTTAACCTCATAATAATGCAGTCAGATTTACAGAAAAGAGGCTCCTGGGGTAGAGGTGGGGGGTTGGGAGGTATCCCCATCCAGGGGAGAACGTTTCAGGCACTGGGCAGATAAACAGAAATTCTTCCTCTGTAGAGTTTTAATGGCAGGTATCATCCACTGTACTTTATTACTGCCACCTTCTGGAGTTGGTCAGTTACAGTGTTCTGATTTTACTGGTGATACGGCAAGAACGGCTTGTAATAAACATGAAGCTGATTTTATTGTTAACAAATTAAATATTATAATACTAATATTATTATTTTATCATTCCTTAAATAACTTATTTATTACAGTTTTCAAATATTGAAAAAGTTTTTTTGTAAGGTACCTTTTCTCAAAACTGCATTGATGAGAATGTATTTGAAATCTATAAGCACATGTATGTATGTGTGTGTGTGTATATATATATTTATATATACATATATATATATACTCACTGTATATACATACTGTATATACACACACATACCCACACAATATGTAAGGTGTGTGTGTCATTTTTTATATATATTCATCCATTCATTCATTATCTTCCGCTTTATTCTATATTAGGGTCACGGTGGGGTTCCCCATGCCCATCCAGGGAAGAATGTTTCAGGCGCTGGGCAGACAAACCCAGGACAGGGCGCCAATCCATCGCTGGGCACACACTCACTCACACAGACAAACTCTATATGGGGCAATTTGGAGAACTCAGTTGGCTTGATCCATGTTTTTGGACTGTGGGAGCAAACCGGAGAACCCGGAGGAAACCCATGCGGACACGGGGAGAACAATGAAACTATATATATATATATATATATATATATATATATATATATATATATATATATATATATATATATATATATATATATATTTCATAATTAATTTTTTATTTAAGCAGATATGATTCCTTGAAATAAATAAACATTTATGGCATGATACTTAAGCACTATTCCATACTAACTCCTTTTTATATATTATTGCCATATTCCATTTTGCAGTCAATTGACCCGGAAAAGTCTGATTTAGACCAAAAGATTATTATATTTGACTTTAGTTGTACAAGTGCAATAAAACTGCCAAAACTGTCATTTTATATTCATCATGTATGTTTATCATTCATGTAATAAAATCTTGAAATCTTTTTTTCCAGGCGATTAAATAGCACCCAGGGGGAGATCCGAGTTGGACCAAGTCATCAGGTATGATTCTCCGTATTTTTATATAACTACATATAAGACTCTCTTACGGTGGCGGATCAGCAGCTCTTTTCAGCCATGTTGTTGAGTAATATGTGATGTTGGACGTCAGACAATAAAATAAAAGGATTCCATGTCGAAGTAAAAAGCAGCTGCTTAAGCAGAGTTAATGAAATCTTGTGAGCAGCAAAGGGAATTTCATTTTACTTGCTGCATGCATTCAGCTGTAAGTGGTAAGGGCTCGCCGGGCGTGCTCGTCTGTGTTTAGTGAAAATTGCACGTGGTTATAGGCACTGAAATTGAATGCTAAACATTCTGGGTAAAAGTGGTCGGCGACAAAAAGATTGAATATTGGCAGCCATTACGGTCAGTGCGTTTATGGTGCTTTCTGGTCCTGAAATGCATCTGCGTTCTCATGTAAAATGATTACACAGCGCCACCCATTAAAAGGCTTCAAATGGACTATCTAATCTAACAGTAACGTGGAGGACGCAGCAGCCAGTGGCCTACATGTTTAGAGAAGCCCATTTATCGGGAAGGATTCAAGATGGCTTTTATTGCCAAAAACAAGCGCCTGCATAGCAGCCAGTGGAACCGACTCAACAGCATGTTGAGAAATCACTGAAGTGTTACGACAGTCAACACCACAGTTTCACTTTGCAGATAAACTTAATTAAAAGTCTTTTGAGAGGCTGCTTTCATGTTTTTGTTAATAACCTGGTTTATCTATCTATCAATCCATCCATTATCTTTCACTTTATCCTGTACTAGGGTCGTGGGGGGGGGGGTTCCCCATGCCCATGCAGGGGAGAACGTTTCGGGTGCTGGACAGATACACCCAGGACAGGGCGCCAATCTGTCACTGGGCACACACTCACTCACACAGACACACTCTATATGGGACAATTTTGAGAAATCAATTGACCTTGATCCATGTTTTTGAAATGTAGGAGGAAACTGGAGAACCCGGAATAAACCCAGGACTCCCTAGCGCTGAGGGGCGAACGTGCCAACCACTATGACTATATTTATATAGTATAGTATTCATCCATTATCTTCCGCTTTATCCTCTACTGGGGGGGGCATTTCAGGGCACTGGGCAGATACACCCAGGACAGAACACCAATCTATCACTGGGCACACACTCACTCCACTCACACAGACACACTCTATATGGGGCAACTCAATTGCCCTTAAACCATGTTTTTGGTGGGAGAAAACCGGAGAACCTGGAGGAAACCCACATGGACACGGGGAGAATGTATGTAGAATATAAAAAAAGCTGATTATTAGCGGGGCAGCATGGTGGCGTTGTGGCACCCGGCCACCCCTCAGCGCAGAGGATCCAGGTCCAAATTCTAATTCTGGATGGCGTTTCCGCGTTCTCCCCGCACTAGGGATTCTCCAGGGATTCCCCATGTTTTCTCCCAAAAGCATAGATTCAAGGTGAACTGGCTGCTCTAAATTGCCCCTATATTTAGTGTGTGTAAGTGAGTGTGTGATTGGTACCCCGTCCTGGATGTATCCACACAGCACCAGAAATGATCTCTGTTTGGGCATTGGGGAAGTCCCACTCCCCCTTAGGCCAAGATAATTATTGGCGTAATGTTCTGACACCTGGAGGAAGGGTGGCTGCTGTAGCCTATCCCAGTGCTACCTCACACAAAACAAAAAATTGGTGATGTGTTTTTAACTGAGTTTAACCATAGTTTGGACTGTGAAAACAACATGTTTTCAAGACATCAACGGCATATAAAATCAAAATGCATTTATTATAGAAATTATTATACAAATTGTAGATTTGAATTATCTTGGATTTACAGACCAGTTTTTTCAAACCTACCTGAACACAAACCTTAAAATAAAACCAAAGCTGCTGTATTTATCATTCCAACACTTGACTCCATGATGTCATAGGCCAAACTTCCCGAGCTACAGCCTTTCCCATCTCCTGGAGGTCAGGTGACTGAAAATGAAGAGCTGGTCTGGATGCCCGGGGTCAACGACTGCGACCTGCTAATGTACCTACGAGCTGCCAGGTAAACGAACATGCTGTACTAAACATGAGCCATCATTAATAATCTGCAGAACTATCAGCGGGTGTCTGCAGTAGTAAGCTGGATCAAACCTGCAGAACATAATGGACTCTGTCTGTTTGGCTCTGTGTTCAGGAGCATGGCGGCATTCGCGGGGATGTGTGACGGAGGCTCAACAGAAGATGGCTGCCTTGCTGCCTCAAGAGATGACACTACACTCAATGCATTAAATACTGTAAGTTCCAACTTTTTAACTCTCATTGAAATGAGATTTAACCAACGCCGTCGTTAATACTTTAGAGGTTTTAAACCAAAATGTGTTAAATCTAATGAATGGCGTTCCCTTAACTTTCTGTAATTATTAAAAACAATAAAGGCAGCACCTTTCACTTTATATAAAAATTGTTTTAAACTCCAATCACTATTGTTTACGCTCATAAAGCAGACTGGATTAGCACTAATTGCTTAGAGCCGTGTGGATGTCATAAACCCACTAATCAAGGATATGAATGTTCTATTTAATAGCTCCGACTTTTGTTAACAACCCAAACACAGCCGAGACTTGGAAGAACTCGCCTCATAAATTCTTTCAGCTGTCAGCAGGATTGTACCTTTTTATGATGTATGAAGAACAGAAAGCACTAAAATGAGGCGGGATTTGATTACAGCTCTGTTTGGGTTTGCCCCACTTAAATATGGAGGATGAATGCAAAGCCTTCTGGCACTTGTTTTTTAAATGCACCTTGAGCAATCAGACCACAAATCTGATTGGAGCATAATGTGTCTGATCGTTAGTTTTTTGGCACTACCCATTCGTAATCTCCCGTTTTCTAATTTGATTTAAACGGTGTCTGTGTGATGCCTGCTTTTTTTTTTTAATAATAATAATAATAATAATGTTAAAGCCTTTTATTCTGGCTCTTTTCAATCATCATTTTCCCCAAAATGGAACCGTGCACTTTGGATATACGTTGGGAGACACTGTTCATGAATGACAGAAATGTATAAATCAGAAACTGATTTTTGTAGTCCTGGTGTGTATGTCACTGTGCCAGGGCTCTAAACCAAGCTGTCAGTTTCAGTCTTACAGCAGGCTTTTATTATTAATAGCTGCAGCATCTTCGACATTGGTTTGCATATGTGTTTCTGAAGGATTACTGTGTTGCACATTTGAGTTCTTCTGTTCTAACAGAGCAATTACAGAGCTATCATTTTGTATGCAAGACGTGTAGTGTTTGGTTTGGAAAGCAATGGTTGGTTTGGAAAGCCTTGACCTGGATGGCCAACGTGCAACACAGTTTATTTTACTTACCAATCCAGAACATTACCCTGTTAGTAACTTAAAAATAAGCAAGAAATTACTAAAACTGTGTAGAACCCCTCCTTTAACCCCTGATGCTTTGTTTACATCTTTATTCCCATTAATAACTTTACAGAAAATCATGTGTACAAACTCTAATACCATTTCGGTGCATGTTATTAGTAAATGATGGTTACCAATAGCAGGTAACTACTAAAGCAATAAGGCAGTGTGCATTATTGTAAATAATTCATGGTTTTCTTGAGATTGAAATTTATTCACAATAATGCACAACCTCAAGTGCCTTAATACTTTTATAAAACAGTTATCAAAACGTCTACATAAAAAAAAGCTTTAATTCAAAAATGTGTTTAATTTAATAATGTTAAGCAATAGGATACCAGCTTAGTGCTGTATTTCATAAATAATACATGATTAAAAATAATGTTCCACCACATTCACACGTTTCATGCATTGATACAAGAGTGAAGCGTGCATTATTGTCAGAAGTGTGCATTATTGTCAATAATATCACAGCTGGACAAACGGCTCAGCCAATCAGAATTAAGGACCGGAACCACCCACTTTATAAAATGTAATAAACCCCAGTAGAACGTAGTAGGTTGAAACAATTTGTTTGCCGGTAGTGAGCAGATGTTTACATGTCATTCTAAAGTAACTAGTCATTGACTGTTAATGATCTTGATTAATTTCAAATGTTTTGCTCCTAAATAAAGATCTAGTGATCTATTTTGCCTACTGTGGTTACACACAGAGGAATGTGTCCTCCACATTTAACCCATGTGTGCAGTTAAACACACACAAATACACACACTGATGAAGTCAGCACACGTTCCCGGAGCAGTGGGCAGCCCTGCATACAGCACCCAGGGAGCTATTAGGGTTAGGTGTTTTGCCCAAGGGCACTTTAGCCATAGTACTTGATGGGACTGCGAATAGAACCTGGGACTTTAGGTTGCAAGACTGGTTTCTTAACCATAAGCCTACAACTGTCCGATTGCATCGCAAGGTATGTTCTGTTAGCTAGAAAATAACTAAGGATAAACCCAGTATTAACCATCCATTATCTTCCGCTTTATCCTCTACTAGGGTCACGGGGGGTTCCCCATGCCCATCCAGGGGAGAACATTTTGGGCGCTGGGCAGATACACCCAGGAGAGGGTGCCAATCTATTACTGGGCATACACTTACTCACACAGATGCACTATATGGGGCAATTTGGAGAATTCAATTGACCTTGATCCATGGTTTTGGACTGGGAGGAAACCGGAGAATCCGGAGGAAACCCATGCGGACACGTGAAGAACATGGAAATGCTAAGAGGCAAACGTGCTAACACTAAGCCACCGTGCTGCCCCATTATTAACCAGTGAAAAGCTATTTTTGATGAATAGAATTTAGCAAACGAAACTTATCAAATGTTAGATATGAAATCATACTGCACTCCTTTAATTAAATTATTTCCGAGTCCAGCTCATGTTGCTCTTGTAGATTTCTGAGAATTAACAAAGTCATACCAAACACAGGAGGTCACATTAAAGATTAGGACTCTCCCTGCACTCGTGTTCTGTTGACGTGCTCTTTACTGCGAAGCTTCATGATTTGGTTGTAAGGTTTCTATTGTTGAAAACTTAATGAACCGTTTCCTGTCAGCTTAAGTTCTCTGTCTCTGAAAAAGCTTTAGTAATTACCCCTGGGTTCCAGTTCCTGTCTCATCAGCGCTTTACCGTACTAAATTAATCCCAACATGCCGTTTTGTTGCTCTTTTAGTGCATTTCATGATATGACCAGAGACACGTCGTGCTGAAAGACACAGGGTGTGGAATTAGGCCAACCTGATTAGTTGTACTTTGGATAAATATCGGGTTGGAGGACGTGGACCACAGGCATTTTGAGAGGAACGTGTTTAAGGAAATATTATTAGCGGGAGTGTGGGGCCTGACTCAAGTCTTCAGTTTTATGTGTTTTTCTTGCTGAGTGTTATTGTTAATGTAAGAAGCTCGGATTGCGCTTTGTCCTTTCAGTTACTGTGTGTTCTATCACACGTAGAAACATCGCTCTCCTAAACAAACAGGACTCCGAGCCCTGCAGTTAAAATGGACAATTTGGCCTTGTCAATCAGCCGTCCACTAGCAGACAGACGGGCGTCAGGTTTCATTGGGATAAATTAAATTTGTGCAAAATTCCTGCCTTGTTTCCTACATTCATTTCCTCTTTAAAAAAGCCTTGAAAAGGTTCTCGGGGCAGTCGAAAAAGGTTTTAATCAGATGTGCACTCAAGTGCAGGAGAGAGGATCGTCAGCACGGCTTTCTCACATCGGAACAGGAAAAAAAAAAAAAAAAAAAAAAGTGCTGAAAATATGCAAAGACCAGCCTCAGCAGTCGCACAGAGCTTAGTGTGTGGTAGTAATTCCCTTCACAAACAAAAGCCAGCACTGGGGAAAGTGGCAAGCTATGAACTCCAAAGACAATAAACATGGCCTTCTCATTCATGCAGGCAAAACGGAGAATTAATGCTGTCTGCGGTTCACCGTTTCTTAACCTTTCTCCCCCTCATTTGCAATTCTAATGTGTTTTCAGAAAGCGCTCCCTCCGCTTTCTACCTGCTTGTTTCCGACAGCCTGCTTTGTTTTGAACTTGCATGTAATGAGTTTTCAATTTGTCCTCTGTTGACGACACACTCCGTAGCATTTAGATGCTTTTAATAAAAGAGTGGTTTTTCACATAGACATGAAAATAATACTAATATAATCTACAAAGAAAATAAGTATTTACATTTTCTTTAAAATAGTCCAGTGAAAGGAAAACCTAAAAGCTCATCGTTAGCAGGTGAAGTATCATGGTATATAATGCATCTGGATATTTATGGATAATAATGAATAAATAATATTGATTATTAAACTTAAAAACGTTTTTAAAATGTCAAATTTGAAACAGTGACAGCACCTTGTACACAACCTGGATCAAAATAATAATTCGAATTATTTTACGGATTATTTTAGGGATTATTATTATTTTTCAGCTCCTTATAATAAATACTTATATAGTGACATACATAAGTTATATAATTTGCCTACTTTGCTTGTTTATACAGGAATTTGTCCTCCACACCCATGCAGAGAAATACACACACACACACACACACACTGAGTGAAGTGAGCACACATGCCCAGAGCAATGGGCAGCCCTGTACATATCGCCCATGAAGTAATTGGGGTAAGGTGCCTTGCCCAAGGGCACTGCAGCCATAACACTAGTTGGGGACGGGTGCTTAAAAGTCTGTACAAACCTTCCCAATTTTCTATATATATCCTTATTAATTTGTCTTTTTATATCAACCATTAGCAGAGTATGTAAACCTACCACTAAGACCAACCTTGTGTTCTGACCCCAGCTATCAGATAGATAGATAGAATACTTTATTCATCCCAAAGGCTATGAGTTAAGGTTATGAATTAAGTTAGGGTATTGAGACGTCCTGAAAAATAGCAGCAGCCATGTTATTTTTTTTTCCTTTGGAACCCTGTCATGCACACCAGCGTTCATCAGTGCTCTACTTCTGATGGTCTCATGAACATTAGCTGTTAGCTTGGTGTCATGGCAGCCATCCTCTCTACTACTTCTACATTTGGACAGCTAATCTTTTTTTTTTTTGCCAAAATGACAGAGATCTTTAGAATATACATTGTTTATTGTAATACATAAATATGATGTGTACATGTTCTCATAAGCCGCTGTTTTTTTGCAGCTACATGAGAGCAGCTATGACGCGGGGAAGGCGCTGCAACGTCTCGTGAAGAAGCCAGTCCCGAAGCTTATTGAGAAGTGCTGGTCTGAGGATGAAGTGGTAAGACATGATTTGGATTTGAAATGTGTGAAGGGGAGCATGTACCTCATTCTACTGATGAATTTTCGAACCGGGCAGCTGCATCCTGTTATTAGTGTTAAGATAAATGGAGTTTGCAGCTTTTTTACTTCTCTCTCGTGTTTTATGGCATTTCTACAATCATGATTTCCACAAGAACCTGTAACTGATAATGGACCTTATAAAGTTAGAATGGAGATTTGCTTAAGATGGGGGACTTGTCTCTACAGCATGGCTGTCCTACCCTGTGGATGTTGCCCCTCTCATGGAGTCCACTTAGTCTTGGTCCTCACAAGGTTTCTTCCTAAAATTAACAACATAACAGGGAGTTTTTTTCTTGCCATTGTCTCTTCGGCTTGCTCTTTGGTGGTTTAAAGGCTTATAACACTGTAATGCTGCTTTGTGACAATGTACTCATTCATTCATTCATTATCTTCCGCTTTATCCTATATTAGGGTCGCGGTGGGGTTCCCCATGCCCATCCAGGCAAGAACGTTTCGGGCGCTGGGCAGATACACCCAGGACAGGGAGCCAATCTATCGCTCGGCACACACTCACTCACACACACACACACACACTATGTGGGGCAATTTGGAGAACTCATTTGACCTCATCCATGTTTTTGGACTGTGGGAAGAAACCGGAGAACCCAGAGGAAACCCACACGGACACGGGGAGAACATGGAAACTCCACCCAGATGGGGATTCGAACTGGGAAACCCTAGTGCTGAGAGGAGAACATGCTAACCACTAAGCCACCTTGACAATGTAATATTGTATATAAATAAACTACCTATACTTCAACTCTGTAAAGCAGATCAAACATCATTCATCCATTATCTTCCTCTTTATCCTCTACTAGGTTTTGGGCGCTGGGCAGATAGACCCAGGACAGGGAGCCATTCTATCACTGGGCACACACTCACTCACACAGACACACTCTATCTGGGGCAATTTGGAGAACTCAATTGACTTCATCCATGTTTTTGGACTGTGGGAGGAAACCGGAGAACCCGAAGGAAACCCACGCGGACACGGGGAGAACATGGAAACTCCACCCAGATGGGGATTCGAACCGGGAATCCCTAGCGCTGAGAGGAGAACATGCTAACCACTAAGCCACCGTGCCACCCCAGATCAAACATCAATGAAGACTATTTTAATCGAGATCGATTAATTATAAGGATAGGCTTAGTGGTTAGTACGTCACCCCTCAGCTTTGGGATTCAGGTTCGAATCCCAATCTGGGTGGAGTTTCCATGTTCTCCCCGTGTCCGTATGGGTTTCCTCCGGGTTCTCCTGTTTCCTCCCACAGTCCAAAAACAGGGATTTAAGGTAAATTGAATTCTCTAAATTACCCCATATAGAGTATGTCTGTATGAATGAGTATGTGAGTGATAGTTTGGTGCCCTGTCCTGGGTGTATCTGCCCAGCGCCCGAAACCTTCTCCCCTGGATGGGCATGGGGAACCCCCAGCGACCCTAGTAGAGGATTAAGCGGCACATGATGAATGAATGAATGAATGAATAATTATAAATTATTGGACATTATAGGGCATATTCACGCCTGTTTGGTAAATGTAGGCTCTTGCCGACATGCTTGTGAGGCATCACACATCCATTAAAGACCTGCAGTTTTCCCCTTTTAACAGATCCTTGTGTTTATGGTTGATTATGATTGGTGACTGTCAGAGCTTGTAGTAATTCTTTCCTGTCTTCGGGAAGATGTAGGTCAGGTCAGTGACATGGGCAATCCTTTTATAAGAGATCAATTACCGTGCACCATTATTTATTGATCGGGACCTGGTCCGTGGTAAACAATATTTTGCGTGTGTGTTGGAAGTGTAGAGTTTGTGTAAAGGGAAGTGTGTAACAGTCAGTCTGTTATGAATAATGGAACGGCTGGATGAATAGTTTATGAAAGGTGGCCTTGATTACTCCTCCACTGGTCTTTTCTCCGGCATGTTGCTGAAGGGGGTTTCGAAGGCAGGCGGCCAGAGTCACATCTCACACGGAACCCCCCCACCCCCCACCCCAAATGATGCAAAGGCAGGGACACCTCCCACTGATCTGATTTCAAGTTGTGCCTTTGCAGTTGGGCAGCCTGGAGGGACAGGTGTAAATGTAGCCCTGACCTTGGTGCTCATACCAGCCCTGCCTGCTGCTCCTCATTTATTTATCATCTACCCCCTCCTTCTCCAGCTCTGCCTCTTTCCTCGCTCCCTCCTTCACTCTTTCGGTCGGTTCGACCCTCAGGACCCAGCGCTCATTATTCCTGTGCATTTGCCGGCGCTCCTGTTCAAAAAGCAAATAAAAGTGACAGTGACATTATCCGAATCGACAGAATCTCCCCCTCTTCAGGGTCACCTTTCAACACTTCAAACTTCAACCCTCCACCCCCTTCAGTGTCTCCACCTGCAGGCGAGAACACGTCATGTCTAGAAACTTATTTTCTAAAGCCGAGTTTAGCTGAGGCTCCCTGATACCCTGCAGAATATGGCATGTCGTTTAATAAACCCTATAAGCCTTTTTATATATTTAGTTTATGATGCATTTTTGATGACATGACACCCCCCCCTCAATTCTTTTTCTAATACATGTACTGTACATGTCTGGAAGATCTTCCTGCTCTGTTTTTGTCATTATTATTTACCCAACAAACAGTGGAATTTTCCAGAGGGTGTGCAGGACAAGGCTGCTGTTGTGCTCAGTCTGATATATGAGCCGCCGTGAAAGCTTCTAGCTGCTCTGCTGCCTCGCTGTGTATCATCGCACCGCTGGTGATGAATGATGGCTTAAAGCCTCAGATAGCTGAAGTGCCAAACAAAGTAAAAGGCAGGCAGCACCTCGGCCCCCATGTGGTTCGACCCCGGAGCTGCACAGATTCCCCCCGTACAGTCAAAAATCCTATATAAGATAACGCTTAAAAAATGTGGAAGATCAGCAACACTCATCACGTCTGCCTGATAACACTTATCACGTCACCCGGCATGACCTGGACTGTTATGGATGGGGGCTACGGTCATTCACTGTCCACTAACAAGTACGGAAACCTTAGAAAAACCTTTCGAAAATGCCGTCAGCCTAAATCTGCAGGAAGCTTCATCTTAAAGTGGTGGTGAGTGTGATCGTATGCACATGAAAAAAGTAACTAATCTTAAATGCAATGCATTTTTAGCTGTTAAACTAATACAGCCTCCAAACTATTAAAAGCGCTCAGCATTAAATAACCTAGCTGCACTGCAGGACAAGAATTAGTTTTTGTGTTTGGATTTTTTCCCCCTCTCATTTGCATCCTTTTGTATCTGATTACATTTAGTGCAGTGTGGTTAATACTCAGGTATGTAACCCCCTGTTTTATGAAATTTATTAAACAGTCATTAATTAGTTAAAAAAAAAAAACTAAATAATATATACTCTGGGTTTAGTGGTTAGCACGTCTGCCTCTCGGCGCTGTGGGTCCAGGTTCGAACCCCAATCCGGGTGGGATTGTGGGATTGTTTTCGTATCTGTGTTGTGATACTTGGGGTTCAGCCTAAACAAAAACATAGATTTAAGGTGAATTGCATGCTCTAAAATGTCCCCTATATTGTGTCTGTGTGAGTGTGTGCCCAGTGATGGATTGACACCCTGTCCTGGGTCCAGGTACGAATCCCAATTCCAATTAGTGCCAATGAAAACTAATTAGAATCCCAATCCGAATCAAGTTAGAATCTCAATCCAAATGAGTTGAAGAAAAAATATATATATATACTCTGGGCAGCACGGTGGCTTAGTGGTTAGCATGTCCACCTCTCAGCACTGTGAGTCCAGGTTCGAATCCCAATCTGGATGGGAATCTTGCATTGTTTTCATATCCTCATTGGTTTCCTCGCCATAACCATAGATTTAAGGTAAATTGAACCTCTAAAATGTCCCCATCTCTGTGTGTGAGTGTGTGCCCAGTGATAGATTGGTACCCTGTCCTGGGTGTTTCTGCCCAGCGTCCGAAACGTTCTCCACTGGATGGGCATGGGGACCCCCCCCGGTGAATGAGTCAAAATGACATGGCATCTTTTATATTTAAAGTGCATTGGGGTGCATTAAAGCCGCTCTATGACTCTGTGTGTATTGTGTACTATACATTTAGTCGTGTCTCACCCTCAGATACTCTTTAGGCCAGACATTCTGCATTAAGACGGTAGTTTTAACCACTGTACCCTGTTCCCTGTTTCATTATTGAAAAAGTGCTATATAAGCCATTATGTAGTACTACTTCTCCTAATTATTTACATATGTCTGACCTTTTGTAAAATCAGCCATTCACAATGCAAGTAGCTTCATCACTCCAAACTTTTATTTAAAAAAATAACGTAAGACGGAAAGGCCAGGGCCGTCAGCAAAGCAATCTTTAGACTGAAAACAGTGTGGTATTGCCCCCACACCAAATGAGGAGGCTGGTTAGACAAGCAAACATTTTGGATCACAGTTGGAGACCTATGCAATTAACCATGATGCAATCCTGTGGAGTTTAGTCGTGCCCCTCCAGCTTTTTTTATTCTTTCCACTTCAGAACGCTACCGCTGAGTAGCGCCTGAAGCTTTCAGCAAAATAGTGACAGTGAAACATATTCAAACATCATAGAACCTTTTTTTTGAAAATTTTGTCCTCTTGCCTCGACTTCAGTTTATTACAAACCTGTGAGATGCTCTCCAGAAAACCGGAGAACCCGGAGGAAACCCATGCCGACACGAGGAGAACATGGAAAGTCCACCCAGATTGGGATTCGAACCTGAATCCCCAGCAGTTTACCTTTTAGAGCATCCAATTTACCTTAAATCTTTGTTTTTGTTTTGGCTGAAGCCCGAGAAAACCAACGCGGGTACGAAAACAATACAATTCAAGATTAGGATTGGAACCTGGACCCACATCCATTAAAGACCTGCAGTTTTCCCCTTTAAACAGATCCTTGTGTTTATGGTTGATTATGATTGGTGACTGTCAGAGCTTGTAGTAATTCTTTCCTGTCTTCGGGAAGATGTAGGTCAGGTCAGTGACATGGTCAATCCTTTTATAAGAGATCAATTACCGTGCACCATTATTTATTGATCGGGACCTGGTCCGTGGTAAACAATATTTTGCGTGTGTGTTGGAAGTGTAGAGTTTGTGTAAAGGGAAGTGTGTAACAGTCAGTCTGTTATGAATAATGGAACGGCTGGATGAATAGTTTATGAAAGGTGGCCTTGATTACTCCTCCACTGGTCTTTTCTCCGGCAAAATAGTGATGGTGAAGCATCCATCCATCCATTATCTTCTGCTTTATCCTATACTGGGGGGGGGGGTTCCTCATGGCCATCCAGGGGAGAACATTTCGGGCACTGGTCAAATACACCCAGGACAGGGTGCCAATCTATCGCTGGGCACACACTCACTCACACAAACACACTCTATATGGGGCAATTTGGAGAATTCATTTGACCTTGACCCATGTTTTTAGACTGTGGGAGGAAACCAGAGAACCTGGAGGAAACCCACGAGGACACGGGGAGAACATGAAAACTCCACCCAGATTGGGATTTGAACCTGGAATCCCTAGCGCTGAGAGGAGAACGTGCTAACCACTAAGCCGCCGTGCCGCCCACGGTGAAACATCCACCTGAAATAGGTTGCTTTGTTTTTAATCATAGAACCATGTTTGTGAAGTTCTCCTCCTGTTGCCTTGCCGAAGACGCTCTGTGTTGGAAGACTTCTCAGGTTTCTTGTTGGGGTATAAATCAGATTAAATGGTGGACTAGTTTGTACGTGTAATGTAGAGGTGCTGGAGCGTATCAGGTGTACAGAGAGTGTTATTTTCAGATTTGGAAATCTCTACGGGGTTTGTGTGATGATCAACTAACCAAATCAGACGACTGCTTTAGAAACAGGAAGTTTTGGTTAGTGTAGTTTCGTCATGGTTAGTGCAGTTGGACACTTTGATCACGCTTTCCCACCGTGCAGAGTGCTGATTTGTTTTAGATGTTCAGTACATGCATCACTTGTCTTTGTAGTTTTACTGAGCCGTGCGAGAAACACTACCGAAGACGTCCTCTTTCCACCGGTTGCTTTTTCTTTATAAGTGGCGTACCACCAACCACTAATTGCTCACACAAGTGTTGTCACAGTGCATTTAGCCATGAACGCCAAAGTGCCCACCCATCCTGAAGTTCATTCCATGCTTCTAAACAGTTTATTGTTTCGCATTACGGTTCACATCAAGAGTTAAATTGAAGCCGACAGGAAAGCAACGCTTCCTGTTACCTTTGGTGTTTGATGGTTTCGTTGTCGTATTTTTACGCCACAAAAAAGTGTGCGCTGTGGTCGAATCTTTATAAAACATCGGCTCATTAATGCAAGTGTGTGAGTGAGTTTAAAGATTGCGTGCTCTTTATTAGTTGTGGGTTTCGTATTATATAAGGTTCAGCAGGGCAGGATGTGGGCTGTCTTACATTTGTTTTTGTGGTTGCATTGTGTTCGCAGATATCACCGATGTCACGTTTCTCGATGCACTTCATGTTTATATGATCAGGCAGAGCACGATTAAATTTACTCTCTGCCTTTCCAACCCAGCATGGCAGGTCAGCCTCAGCCAAAGAGGTCAAGTGGTGATTCCTCAAGCCTGCTGTGTGTTTGGACTAAGCTTACTAAAATGGGTATATCTCTGGATGTTCGCTGCAGCTGGCATGCCTTCAAAGTGCGCCAGGCTTCATGTGCCGTCTTTATGTCGATGCATGTATGAGTTTGTTAATGGCTTGTAAGAACCAGTTTTTCAGCGCTCAGCATTTATTGGCTGAGTAGGAAGTGTGTTCCAATCACAATGGCCTTTTCAGGGTTTCCCCCCCTCCCCTCGTTCGTTGTCTCTTCTTACTTTCACAATAGAACAGTGTAAAGCGGCGAGAGAAAAGGGAGGGTGTGTGAACAGGAGGAAAGCGCCAGCTCTCTGGAACAATTTCTGTTTAAAAAAAAAAAAAAAAGAAGCCTGTTGTTTCAGCAGAGTGCACGTCTGGCGATTTGGTAACCCTCTCCTTCCTCCCTCTCGCTCTTTCCCTCCCTCCCTCCGTCCGTCCGGCTCTCTCCCCTAACCCCCGCCTCCCCTCGGCCCGGTCGCCTAGCAACCCAGGGCTGGAGCGATCATGGCGGGGCCAGTGCGATTCTGTGAGCAGATTGGATTGGATGATTTATTAGCTGGGCTCGGAAAGCAGCGAGCCAAGGCAGCTGAAATGGAGCCTTAAAGCAGAGCCGACATGCAGCGCTCAAGGGGGGCAGGGGGATGATAAACTAGCGCACGTAGCTCCTGCAGACAGGCGAGTGGTGTAAATGCTACAGTAGGCGAAACATAATTACAGTGACACAATTAGGCCTGTGCTAACACAAACACCTATGCGTAATTGATTTTGCCCCGCCGGTCAGGAGCCGAGACCCCATGTGTGGGCGTCTGATCCCGGGCCTGTGTGCGCAAATGATTTCAGGCAAATACTGAGCGATAAACCCGCGCCTGCTGCTGTAGGTTCGGATTAACATACCAAGTCGGTGCCTATGGAAGAGTGGCATCCAAATCTGATTGGTCCAGATGTGCAATTAAAGGGGCTGTTTATCACTTGTGAGGCCAGATGGCGGACAAGATTGAATTAAAAGAGATATCTGTTGGTTTATTCACTGAAGTGACCTGGCAGACACATGCAGATATCGAGGAAGGCTGCAGATCTAAAAAAAAAATAATAATTAAAAAAAATTTTGGTAAAATTCAGAATTTTTTGCTACAGCTTTAACATTGAAATTTGAAATTAAAAAGCGGCACACAGCAAGTGATGGGGCGTTATCTGCTAAATTATGAAAAATAAATACTTAAAATATGACAAAAGTAATTTCAATTCATTTTCATTTATCAAAGATTAGCCGTAAAAAAGATAATGTTCCAAAACAGTTGGAAATCTAGGTTTTTTGCCGTTTTTGCACCAAACGCAGAGGTAAGGCTCAGACGATCGAGCCATAAAATCAATTCTCTTGTATTTCACTCCACCTACTGGTTAATCAGCCCAATATCCATCTTCCGTTTGTCACAGGTAAATAGTTTGTCTAATGCCTACAAATCAGTGCATACTAATCCGTTCCTGCGCTAGTAAAATCTTACCCAAAGCAAAGGGAAGGATTAATGCCACTTTCCTCACTTATGATTTCATCGTGTTCAAGAGATTAGATTCACAGAATTGGAGGAGCACTTTAAAGTGGAGTGATGACATGGTGCACTATTTAAAAAGTAACCTCGCCCTTAGATTGTTCTTTTTTTTTTTAAAGCTAGATGTAAACACATCCCAGTTACATAACTCTGCTACTATTGCTGGCTCCATGTCTGATTTTCTGAATGTCCTGTCTGCTTGTACTCATCTGTTCTATAAAGCGTTCCTAACGCACAGCGCTCCACCTTCACTGTGGTGGTGTGTGCGTGTCTGCTGTGAAGACTTTTAATAATTGGTCCGGTCGTCATTTCACCTCAGCCTCGCTGTTGGGGGTTGGGTTGTAATGAGATGGGGGGTTTTGTTTATAACTGCCGGGTTGGCGCACATGCACAAACATGCATTTATAAGCTGTTTAGTCGAGCTGGTAGCGCTCAGCCTATGCCTGAGCAGCAGAGGTATGGTGAGCCCGCATGCGAGGCACAACTCCAGTCCAGGTTTTACTCACTGCCCTCGAACAGAGGCTCCCTAGCAGAAAGATCACATGTAAAACCTTCCCCTTTGTAGTGGAGGAGCAGAGAGTGACAAGCTATTTCTTGCTCATAAAACAGCGTCGCACCTTTGGGGACTTTGTGGATTTGCACCTCAGTTTTGCCTCTACAGTTCGAACTTGGTCATTGGGAGCACTTTCCGTGGACTTCGGCGTCGGTGGAGTTTGTTGGTGGAAAGCGTCGGCTGAGATTGCCGTGGAGCTGGGCTTGCCTCTGGAGCAAGAAAGTAAATCTGCTGCTTCTTTGCTTCGCTGCTTATGAATGTATTTGGTCTCTGCTTTCATGCCGACAGCACGGGGCGGGGGGGGGGGGGGGGGGGGGGGGGGGGGGGGGGGGGGGGGGGGGGGGGGGGGGGGGGGGGGGGGGGGGGGGGGGGGGGGGGGGGGGGGGGGGGGGGGGGTATATATATACTCAGAATTATCCTACTGTTTAAAGTGTAAGCATGAAATGTGCAGCGGCGGCGTCTTGTGATTCGCTGTAACTTGAAGTTCGGCTTTGAACTTCAACTTTATACGACTCCACTGTGCTGTGTGCGCAACTGAATTCCATTTGCTTTGAAACTTCCTTTGTTTGCACTTTATTGTGGATTAATCTCAGCTCTCATTCCTGCTTTTGTTGTCATTTCCATGGACTTCTGTAGCCTCTGAACGGCGTCTTGATGGAGATCAGTCATTTATTTTCCTTTTTGTCTGAGCTTGACGTTGTAAGCTGTTTAGAGATCTCCTAACAGAACTGGAAGAGTGGCTGACTTTTCTTTTTCTGTCTGTGTGTGTGTGTGTGTGCTTCTAAACAGAAACGGTTCATAAAGGGGCTCCGACAATACGGCAAGAACTTCTTCAGGATCAGAAAAGAGCTGCTACCAAACAAGGAAACGGTAAGTCATTTTTTCCTCCTGTGTTTTTCCCTTCACTGAACTTAAGACGGACTAAGTTGTCTTTGCGTTTTCCCAACTTCCGCTGACCCACTGAGGTCAGTGTACGCTAAACCTGCACTGTGCTGGAAAGTGAGCTGCAACCAGTCCACAGATAAACATGTTGCATGCATATTAGATTTAGCAGTAAACATATTACACTGTTGCAAGGTTTCCTGGGAAAAGTAAACTCGCTGCGAATATGCTGTGTTTTCAACTGAATACAACGACTGTTTATCTAGTGCTGCGGATGGATTCGTCATGTGGCCTTTTTACTGACAGCTTCATCAGAACACCGGCTTTTGATTTCCCTCCTCTTTTATTATTTAAACGTTAGTTCTTGTAGAGAATATCTGGAAACACCTCCAGATTAAGTTAAGTCTGCATTTTTAGATTAGTAAGAAAACTGATCGGCTTTTTATTATTCCGGGTTTTTCCTTCAATTTCCAGTGAAATCAAATGTAAAACAAAACGTGACAACATAGGAACAAATGTATCCAAACAAAAATATCAGGACAGATCACATTTAAGCCGTCAATTCAGCCCTGTGCCTTTTGGGTTTGTGGAAGGTCCTTTTCTATTATTCTATTATATGCACTCTATGTTGGCAGAGTTCAGCTTTGAGGTGGCTCACACAGATACCTATCCTCAAGCCAGTTGAGTGCTGGTGAGATGTACTAGAATGTCCAGCATTAGTACTTTGATGCACCTCCTAAATTCTCTATAAGAATGGGCAAGAATTCACACACACACACTCCAAAAAAAAATATTTCCAAACCCAAAAGACTGATATCAGCTCCTAAAAGAAGCTATGTGTAGGGGTCCCAAAACGTTTGCCCAAGTTGAGTATAGTTTTCGCATTACATAATCATCCTTACATCCATCCATAATCTTCCGCTTTATCCTATATTAGGGTCGCGGGGGGTTCCCCATGTCCATCCAGGGGAGAACGTTTCTGGCGCTGGGCAGATACACCCAGGACAGGGCACCAATCTATCGCTGGGTACTCACTCAATCACACAGACACACTCTATATGGGGCAATTTGGAGAATTCAATTGACCTTGATCCATGTTTTTGGACTGTGGGAGGAAACCGGAAAACCAAGCGGAAACCCATGCGGATGTGGCGAGAACATGGAAACTCCACCCAGATTGGGATTCGAACCGGGAATCCATTGAGCTGAGGGGAGAACGTGCTAACCACTAAGCCACCGTGCCGCCCGCCATTACATAATTAGTTGAAATAAATTTATTCAAATCTGTAATGTTACCGCTGTTGTCCAACTCTATATTTTTTAAGCTGCTAATGGATACTCTAAAGTTGAGTTTGAGTTTTGTTGTCATTAGTGGAAGTTTGGTTGGTCAACAATCAAAACGAATTGACGTAGCTGTGTTTTATTTTATTGCGAAGCCAAATAACCAATCCCTTTCCTCGTGCCAGTTTGATCACTTGCCTGACAGCTGTGTTGATTGCGAGTTTGTTGATTTGCATATATAAACACCATCCACCAGTTTGTAATGATTGTGGATCAACGTCAGAGTGATCCAAGCTTCTACATTTTTTTCAACAATTTTAGTAAAAAAAAAAAAGTATTTTTAATTACCAACAAAACACTGGTAAAATTGGCAAAGTTAGTAAATCAAGCTTTTAACATGTAGTCATTGTGAAATTGTTCTTTGTAGTTTTTTAACAATTATAGTTACTCTCAACTTCTGTAGCTTTAACAGTTCCCATTTTTCAAAGGCCTTGTGTGTGCTTTTGTATTGTGTGGGTTATTCTTGCTGATTCAATTTGATTCAAAGTGCAGGTCAGGTACTGATGTTGGACAATGTTAGTCTTGATGTTAGATGCCTTAGTCTTGGCTCACAACCTCTGTTGTAGTTCTTTCCAAAGATGGTTTACAAGGTTAAGATCAGCTCTCTTTGTGGGCCAGGCAAAGTCTCTCACATTAAACTCACCCAACCATGCCTTATTCAGAACACGTCTTGTATAATGAGATATCGTCATGCTAGAACCTTAAGGGTCCTTCCCAAAATGCATTACTAGGTGCTTGAGTTTATACACCTGTAGCAATAAGACCAAACCAAACACCTTAATTCCATAATTAAAAGGTGTTTTATTACCTTTGTCCACATATTTTAATTATCCTTTGAAAAACAAAACGGAACCCTGTTCGACCCACTGAAGTTCATGTCAGGTAGTCCACGCAGAAGATACCGTTGCCTGTAGCACAGTTTGAACGTGATCCATTTTGGCTGTGACATCAGCAACGTTTGTCATTTAAAGGTCAGATGCTGGACTTTTCTTAGTCTTGAGTATCTCTGGCTCAGTTGTGACGCCTCATATATATGTTACTTCTGTGGGTTATTGTACCAATTCAGCAAAATGATCAGCCAGTCAATAGAAAACCTGGGAATAAGTCCTGAGCTTAACGTCCGAGCAAATGTATATCAACCATGGGAGTCTTTAGTCGACTGAATATGTGTTTGTCCAGAGGAGCATTTCAGCCTCGTGTTCAGATTCATTACTCATTAGTTCTGTGTTTAGCCTCTTTATATTATACAAAGAAGGACATTCAGCACTGATTACTCTGAGCCTGTTTTTTTTTTTTTTAGATAATCATTAAGTAGCGTTGGTTCTTTTGGGATTCTAAACAGTCTTAAGTTGCCCTTGTTCATTGGTATTACTGAAAACAAAACAAAATACATGTTTCATGAATATACAAAGAGTGGTTTGTACTTGAAATATTTCTTGTTAAGTGATTAAATCAGTAAAGATAAAAGTATTCGTAAGCTGGTTGTAATAAGAGATTGGAGAATAATGGGGAGGGAGGGATGGAAGGAAGTCTGAAGTTCAGGGTTGCGGGGTTAGTTCAATAGAGACAGTAAGGAAAAAGCCAGTTCTTTTTTACAGATAAAAAGGCCTTCTTTACTTAAGCTTGAACTTGCTTTGTGGTGAAAGTCAGCCCTTTGTGCCAGTGCCAGTCAATGCCCTAAGGAAAGCTTGATTTATTTTCACAGCAGTCTTTTCTCTTTCCTTTGCCTGCCTTATTTTTTGATTCCCACTTTTTGTCAGTCCTTTGTATTTTACTCATCAAATGCTAAGCTCCAGCGATGAGAATTAAGATTTCCGTTGGCCAACGTTAGATATTAAATCTATAGCAATAGTAGCTTTGGGATTCTTTGCCTTTGTTGCGCACCAGCTCTTGATAGAGATATGTGGAATGCCCTTTTAGGGGCAAATTTGTTCCAAGTTGCACATTACGACTCTTGAGCTCACTTGGAGAGCAGCTTGTTAAAGTGCCAGGCCTCCAGCCAGTGCTATAGAGGGCGATACAGTGCAGAGCATCTTCACCCGCCTCTTTCCTCAGCTCTTATTAGCTGGGTTTCTCATAAAGCATTTGTGCCAAGAGTAAGCGGCCACTGCTGAGCAAACACACCAGGCCTGACTAACTCCCAGGAATGCTTTATATAAGTGCAATAAATGAGGAAGTGGGTGTATGGTCTGACCATTGCTGCCCTTCTTGCTGCCACCATTTTTGAGTCTTAAGAGGCAGGGACATGGAATAATTTGTGTACTGGGGCTTGAAACGTTCCTAAACAATCTCGAGCATGCTTAGTCTACAGTTCTGTTGTACTGTGTTTTTCCACCACATCCCCTCCCACGAGGTTTTAAAGCTATTGTCGTTTGTTGCCATGTTCTTCAGCTCATTTGTTCGGCTTTTATTGATTCAAGTGTGTCCGATGCTGCCGTGCATCCCCCTGTGATTAAGAATGACACTTTGGTGCGTCATGTTATCACATTCACTGCCAAACTCCTGAGATTGCTTATTATTTGTTAGCTCAGAGCAACACACAGAAAAGTCATCATAAACTTTCATTTTCCTTTAGGATGTTTTTCTTAACAGACCAATAGCCATTCGTTCCCGGATGGTTCCTCATTCGCTCTGAAATGGTATTCATTAAACAAGTTATTACAGAATAAAACAATAAGCCACCAGAGGCAGTCCCATGCTCCAACTTAACCATGATCAAATCAAACAGTAACACAGACGTCGAGTGGCTTATTGCTTTTAGAAAACAGACAATAGCATATGGTACAACATGCTCAGGTTTAAATGTACAAATTAATACAGCATTCACATTCTAATGGTTTTTCAGCAGCGCACTGGAGATTGTTTAAAGGTTACATGTGGGCTTACCTGTTACATATCCCATGTCAGCTGCTGAAATCATGTGATCCTTTAGCCATGAGGAAAAAAAATTGTGATTTTGATTTCTCTTTAATAAAGGTTTTTTTTAATGTAATTACAGAATGAGTCCATGCATATAGGTTGATAGAAATAAGTGTACTGTAATCTGCATTTGGAATCACTTTCCATACTATTACAGCTGTATTGTAACTTCAAGCAATAGGGTATAAGGGTGTGTGTTACTGTAAATAACACTAAGGTTATGATTAGGTTGCAGATGAGTGCCAAAGATCATCTTATTTTAAATGACTTCTAGTGCATTAATCTTTTTATACAATGGTTGTAACGATTTTGTTTAGCTGTAATAAACCACCATAAATTCAATAGATTATAGGTAATAGATAGATGTTGTTTATTTGGACCTTAATTTGGGTTTGGCGACTCCGAACAGACGAAATGAAACAAAATTTGCGGTGCTGTATTTTAATATTGTGTGGTGAATACTTGGCAACGCAACACTGCAATTTTATGGTCGAGATAATGATAGCAAATAAAATCCGTCTCCTAATAATCTTTAGTCATTAGTAATTTGCATTCATCTTTATGTTGTGATAGGCAGCACAACAATAAACGACTGTACAGCCGCTTTATGTGTTTAATAAAAGACACACTGCACTACTGGGCCAAAGTTACACATCAAAAAGTATAAAGATAATGAGATTTGTAATATCTCTCTATTATATTAGTTATATATTATTTATCTTGAATTGTGTTGTTTAAACACCTGCAGTGTAATTAGGTTAACAAAAGGCATAGTGATCCAGCTTTGGTGTGAAAGGATGTGATTGTGTAATATCCCATTGAAAACACTTCCAATCAGATTGTCATATTGGAAAGAATTGTTGTTACAAAGTTCACTACAGAAATCCATCATACACTGGAGTTTATAGCCTACATATGATGTAGACTACACAGCACCATATAGACAACAATGCAATTTGGCATGCCGCACGTCGTGAAGGGGTCAGTTAATAAGGGAATAAAATAGATGGAGGACGCACAGGACCAGCATTTACTTGTGATATAAATATACCTGTCATTTCAAATTTTAAAGAAATCTGTTGCTGCATGTTACGTTTGGCTTACATTCTGTCTCACAGACACGAATGTTCCATTCATGATTTATGTTGCTGTGCGTTTGTGGGTTATTGATGTGTTTATTCAACGGAAAAAAGCATATTAAAATATTCAGAATGTTTTTAAGATAAGATTAGAATCTATTTTTCACTGTACTTGCTTACAGGAACATTAAGTTGACACTAAATGAAAAAATAAAACAATAAAAAGAAGAAAATTATAGTCTTAAGCGTGTGTATGGATGTTTACATGGGATTAATCATTTCACATTATTTCAAATTATAACCAGGACTTATTGTAATCCACGTTTGATGAAGTGACTGAAAAATGCTACTGAGTAGTGAATTACTGAAAAGCGAACCATTCAAGACTTAATTGTCGTTTATATAACATGTGGCACGTGAAATGTAGAATTTTATAAATTTTTTTAATTGAAATTTAAATATTACATTATAAAAAAAATTTAACATAGCAGCAAAAAATTCAACATGCGCCGCCATAGTGAACATCTCCAGCAAGTGAGCACAATCACCGCCATAGTGAACACAAACACAGCAAGTCTTTAAACTGAAAGATCAGTTGGATAAAGAAGTGAGGTGGTTGGAGGTGAATTGTACAATCGCTCCTAAGACCGGTCAACCAATCAGTTCGCTTGTTTCAGAACTGGTACTACTCATTTTTATAAATAATTTATAACCTACCCGAGTGCGTGGTTTGTCTTGTGAAATGTACCATTCAGTCATAAAATCATTTTTAAGTGCAGTTAGCATTTATATGACATGAATTGCAACACAAGGGTCATTACTAATACAGTGGGGAATATGTAGCTTATGTAAAAGTGGGAGTGCTGTAGTGGAAAGCCATGTTTTCTTTACGTCCTCTGTAGAGATTTAACATTTTGCATATTGTCGAGCCAAATTACAAGTTATTTCTCTATAATACCATAAAAGAAAACCACATGTACAGTGCCTTGCAAAAGTTTTTGGCCCCCTTGAACTTGCCACATTTCAGCCTTCAAACATAAAGATATGAAATTGTTATTTTTTGAGAAGAATCAACAAGAAGTGGGACACAATCGTGAAGTGGAACGAAGTTTATTAGATATTTTAAACTTTAAATTTTAAACTTTATATTTTAAACGTGCAGTGAAACACACACACACACACACACACACTGATGAAGTGAGCCCACGTATCCGGAGCGGTGGGCAGCCTTGAATAAGGCGACCGGGGAGCAATTGGGTTATGTGTCTTGCCCAAGGGCACTTCAGCCATGGTACTTGGTCGGACCAGGAATTAAACCAGAGACCTTTAGGTCACAAGGCTGGCTCCTTAACCACAAGCCCATAACTGCCTGGAAATCCAAAACTCAAATGGGGGGGGGGGGGTGCAATATTATTCAGCCCCCTTGCTGAATAATATTTTGTAGCGCCACCTTTTGCTGCAATTACAGCTGCAAGCCGCTTGAGGTATGTCTCTATCAGTTTTCCACATCGAGAGGCTGAAGTATTTGACCATTCTTCCTTGCAAAACAGTTTGAGCTCAGGGAGATTAGATGGAGAGCGTTTGTAAACAGCAGTTGTCTGTGTCTTGGCCATTCTAACACCTGATACGTTTATTTGTCAATCATTCCATTGTAGATTTTGCTTTATGTTTTCGATCATTGTCTTGTTGGAACATAAATCTCTGTCCCAGTCTCGGGTCTTTTGCAGACTCCAACAGGTTTTCTTCTAGAATGGTCCTGTATTTGGCCCCATCCATCTTCCCATCAATTTCCTTTGCTGTACAAATGGCAATGTATAATGTTTAGCTTTGATTACAGATTTGCAGAAATGATGTTAAAGGATATCTGTACTTCCAAACATCCGAGAATTACCTGAACGTTGCATTAAAGTGAGGTTTGTTCGTACTTAACTCAGGTTAGGATTAGAATTATTTATCACAGAGGAATGTGTCCTCCACATTTAACCCACACACACCGAGTAAAGTGATATTATATACACATGCCCGGAGCGGTGGGCAGCCCTGTACAATTGGGATTAGGAACCCGCAAATCAAACCGGGGACCCTCAGGTTGCAAGGCTTGTTCCTTAACCACAACCCTATGACTGCCCCATATTTTGTTTTTACTATTTGTGCGGTTCTGCAAGAACTGGCTTTACTTCATGATGTGGCAGACAGACTTTACCCAACTTGTTGCGTTCTCGTTCAGACCCATGATGTTAGTATATTTTGCATTATGCAGTTGGGTTGTAAATGTGTGCATTTCATAAAACACTGTTATTAATTCACATTATATACCCTGAACATCTTGATCATAAAAGGAAGTACCTTCTAGCAGAGTATTCATCAGTGCACGCACATCGCGTTGGCCCTCAGGCTGTGTAATATTCAAGCTGGCCAAGATGATGGAAAAATTTTCACCGCAGACAACTTCACAGCAGATGTTTGCCCTGATGTCCGTACACACATCGGATTAGATTCATCACAGCAGCATCAACCCTGAAGCCTTAGCCCTGGTGATTACAAGCGCAAGTGTTGAACGCTAATTAAAATCTTTGCAACTGCTTTCACAGTTTGGAGCAGCTGTCTCAGATGTGACAAAATAGCGTGCTTGTTTTGGTAAATAATCCTGAAAATGTTGTTAATCACCAGGTCTGTGTGTGCCGGCGCTTTTCAATTTGTTTTAGTAATCTGTAGCCATTTTCCACTTCTGTTCCCCTTGACGAAACAAAGGCACACTTCACACATCTTCTTTGAATCCTTTGTGTGCATATTAGTCTAATTTAGTGAGGTTACCAATACAAAGCTGTGGCTGTTCAGGTTAAATCTTTGTGTTCTACCCCCCAAAGAAAAGTCCTGCAGTAGCTGTGTTTTCGCCTTTCGACAAAATCGCTTACAGCAGGGAATCGCAACTGCTGATTCTCGTGCCTGTTTGTCTTTTGACCTGTGAAAGCAGAGCTTTTACATCTTATACCAACAGAAACCAGAGACACAGCAGGGATTTGCTGTCTGTTTAACATCCTTTTACTGCCTGCTTTACCAGTCAAGGCTATTGCAGCACTTGGTTTCCTTTTTGCCTGGTTTACCCATCGAAGTAGGTGCCCATAATTCAGTGCAGCCGGCTTTCACAGTATGAATTATAGTTTGCTGGTTATAAAAGGTATGCCTGCCCTGCCTGGAGCTGTGCACCCCCTCACATCCCCCCTTCCCTAGAGCCTGCACAACACTTTTAAGGTAAACTGTTATTTCGATTATTATTTCCACGTTGTAAAATGTCAAAAAGCCTTTTAAACAAAGAGCAAAGGCAATGTTTGTTTTTGCTTCATTTACTAAAATTCAAGCACCAACAAGATAAAGGTTCCATTGTTTAACTGGTTCCCTTGTAAGTGGGAGCAATTTGTCAAAATAATTGCAATTAGGTCAAAAACACTTAAATTCTCATTGTTCTGACTGCAGCAGCTGTTATTAGAATTTGATTTAATTTCAGGAAAAAATCATGGAACAAGATTTCAGCTTAGATTACAGACCTAACACTTACGTAGCAAAGTGGTTTCATTTAAACAGTGGTGTTCTCTGCATTAAATACATTCAGTTTTGTCTAGTTTGTCTGCTGGGGCAGATATCTCAAGTCCAAACTCTCTTCTACTCACACCGCCATCGAGGCTAGAATTACATTCCAGTTATTTCCCCCTCCTCCCTTCTTGCTGCCGTCTTTTACACGGGCACACTTTGCCCTGCATAGGGACAGGAAAACACAGTCCAAACTCAACTAATGGCTGTTTACAGCTGCGGACTGCCTGCCCCGCGCTCACGGTCACCACATGTTCTTTTACCCTCCGACACATTTGGCTTGACTCGAGTGTACGCTCTGGAGACATTTTCTTTGCGCAAGGTTGATTGTCCATTGTTATCTTCCATTTTCTCTCTCTTCTTACTCCCTTTGGCGGTCCCTCTCCCCCTTACTGCCCTCCCCTTGCATTTTGTGCTGCTCTCCTTGCCTTGCTTTTGCCAGCTCCAGCCTTAACCGTTTGGCGCCCTGTCAAAGCAGGGGCCTTTTGTGGCTTCATCACAAATCTGCCAGGAAAAACAGAAACCATCTGTTCAAGCCTGGGCTTGAGCACAGATGAGTGTATAAATACAGGAGTTTAGCCTTTTGCGCTCGCTTTGCGCACACACGAGGACAGTCCAGCGAATGGCTAAATTTCCCCCGACTCCATGCCAGAACTCCTTCGAAATCCCAGTGAACGGGATTTCTGGAAAGCACAGTCTGTGTGCTCATATGCGCATGCACATACACCCACATGGCTGCACATCAAAATTATCCTGGGGCAGAGATGGGATGGAAAGAAATCTCTTAGTACAATGATAGGAGGTAAGCCTCTTCCCTGTCAGATAATCCACCCCCTAGAAATATGCTGCAGATGGAAGCATTCGGAAGAAGCCTTTAATTCCAGGCTTATGTTGTCAGTATTGTATCCTCACCAGCATACCATTTATATAAAAAAATGTAAATAAAAAAAACTGCACATGAAGGTAAGGTGAGGACGTAATGTCAGCAACTGCTTAATGCATTAACCTTAAAAAAAAACCTTAAAAAAGAAATTATTAATAAACTTATTATTGCTTTATTTCTTGATTCTGTTATATTTCCTATTCTTTTCATTTAAAGATAACTAAATCAAAAGAGTATGCTATGTTTTAGTTTATATATAGACTGGAAATTGAAATTAGAGAACATACAATTTCCTAATGTCAAGGTTACTGTGTGGTCTTATGTGAATTTTTCCTGTCGTCAGTAAAATAGCAGGATTTGAATCTTATTTCATAAGGTTTATATATTCTAAAGTACAGCATACAAACTGAAATGAGATTATGCTATATAAAAAGTTTGTATTGGTTGTTTAAATCAATAAATGATTAAATTAGTGGAGGTTGAAACATTATGCATTTGCCTTCAGTTGTTTATTCATGAATTGATTTTCAAAACTACTTATCTTAATTAGGGTTGGCATGAGTGTTGGAACATATCCCAGCCCTCACTAGGTGAAAGTCAGGTAAAACACCATGGACAGGTCAACAATGCATCACAAAGGCAGACACACAGGCTTATTCACCCATGCCTTCATACCCAGAAGGAAATTAACATCTCTAGTCTACTTTATGTCCATGTCTTTGGACTGTGGGGGAAACGGCTTGAGGAGAACCATGCAAACTCCATGCAAAAAATGCATACAGGTCACAAAACATTTCACTCTAGCTTTTCAGCCACCATGTTGCTTGTTTGATGTTTCTAAATATAAAATTTTAAATACTTCATTGAGCAACCCATTATGGTTTACCCTGGGTATCTTCGGATACTGGACGTAACAGCCTCATGGAAATGGGAATGGTGAAATGCCTTAGTTGGTCTGGCTTAACAAAGCCTCTTAATGCTTTTACACAAGTCATATTTTCTTCAGCACCAGACTTAAAAACTGATTATCTGGATCTCCATCACCCAAGGAAAATTGTCATCACCCTAGATGATCCCCCTCAAACCATTTCATCAGTCTGTTCAGCCTCCTCTACACTCCTTCACATATATTGCCCAAGCAGATATTATTAGGCATGGGGTTTTCAGTGAGTGAGCTCTGTGCTGTCACTTATTTTTTTATGGCTTGTGAGCTAAATTACTTTTGAATGTCTGTTGCGAATCTTTTCAGTCCAAAACATTCATCTTGTTACAGAAGCGAACTTCAGATTGTTCTGTCCACCAAATAACACTAGTGCTTTAAGAGCATGAAATCTTCCTTCCAGTGTGATTTAAAGCTAAACTGATCTTTCTCGGTCTCTTTTATTTTAAGTCTGGGAGTCATGACTCAAAGCCCACGGCAGAACGGAACGATCTTGGGTGGGGGTGAGGGGAGAACGAAAGAAAGCAGGGCTATGGTGCTGTGAACAGTCATTACACTGTGAAGAATGCCTGCCCTCCGTCCCACAGAGCAGTTTTGATCTGCACATTTCAATTAGATTTCACATCAGGAAGCCTGCCATCCCTTGGCCCGCACCTGCGCCCGCGTTGGCTATGCCAGAACTGAGTGATTTCCAACACAAACTATCGCCCTACGCATTTGCGCAGCCCTACTTCTTTCACATCACTTAATCAGATAGATTCACCCCAAACAACTCTGATGATGATGTATTGTACGGGAGAAGCCATGTGTAGTAACGACGTCCTTGTCAAAAGCAGTAGGAAGTGTGAAGGTAGATCATGCAATGTGCAATGAGGATGAACAAAATCACCAAGTGTGAGAGGAGGATTTGTGGGACCTTCTCAGCCACCCACAAGTAATTGATGTTATTGTGATAATTGGTATTTCGGCTTCTTATGTCTGCCAGCATGCTGAAAAGGAAGAGGGTGGAAGTAAATATTGCTGCTTCCTATACCAGGTTTCCAAGGGAAATGGAAAATGATGCAAAAAAATGCATTATGGAATTTCATATATTATTTTTCTTTATATTGTATACACTTTATATTTATTATTAATGCAACAAAATCATATCAGTAAACTTAATGGAGAGTTTTAAAATTTTTATTATTTTCAAAGACTGTGAAATACTTTCATGTGCACTGTAGCTAATTTTTAATATGTCTAATATGAAAACAGGGGATATTAATTCATGTCTATTTAATCTTTTTTTTTTTTTTTTTTTTTTTAACTAATAATACCGAGTGGCATCAGATTTAAGATACAGTAAAGATTTCGGGTGGTCAAGCACTTTTTATACCATTTTTATGAAGTGGGCCTAAACAATGACCAAACACAAGTCTCTCCTGCATTTGTCTAGTGTTTCTGCGAAAAAAAAATTTCAGGTAGACAAAGAAACTATATTTGATTCACTGTATCAGCTTTACGTCACAGAACCAGAAAATGTGTGTGGTGGTGATGTAACATTCTGTAACAGTGCAGTAATACTGCTGGAGTTTCAACAAATATTTGTGTTTTGTGTTGGTTATTTTTTCAGTCCATAAGCCAAACCATAAGGTACAGTCACAACTACGTGGTCAGTTTTAGTAGGTTTTCTAATATGCAGATTGCTTTAAAAAAAGGCACTCAAGGAGGATGAGTCCCCCACTGAGTCTTGGTCCACCCAAGGTTTCTTTCTTAAAATAACAACACAACAGGGGGTTTTGTCTTGCCACTGTCGCTTCAGCTTTCTCTTTAAGGGTTCAAATTCTTATAACACTGTAAAGGTTGTAAACTGTGTACTGTGAACTGTGCTGTCACAACGCACTGGTTTAACTTTGTATTAATTAAATTGATGTCCACATTCAAGAATGAGCTGAACTCGCAAAAAAAGCAGGACTGTCAGCTAGTTGCTGTAACAGAGCATTACCAGAAGGGGCACCTTATCCTTGAATTTTGATAATGCGGAGTTGGAAAGTCTTTACTAGCAATTACTGATCGTCTCTCTGATTATACTTAAGTTTGTAAGATTTGACATTCACTCTTTGAAAGATGATAGTCGAAAATTATTATTAGCAGTGATTATCATTTCAAAAATGAAAAAATGGTACACAGGTTGATTTATTACCCTCCTAAAGGGTGTAAGCAAATACTCCCAGGCCTTTGATTAAATAGTTCTTTCAAATGTATCAGCTGACAGTTTTAAACTCTGATCAAATGCATGATTCTTGGTTAGAATTCGAATCATATCTGGGTGGAGTTTGCATGTTCTCCCCGTGTCCGCGTGGGTTTCCACCGGGTTCCCCGGTTTGCTTTCACAGTCCAAAAACATGGATCAAGGTCAAATGAATTCTCCAAATTGCCCAATATAGAGTGTGTTTGTGTGAGTGTGTGCCCAGTGATGGATTGGAGCCCTGTCCTGGGTGTATCTGCCCAGCGCCCGAAATGTTCTCCCCTGGATGGGCATGGGGAACCCCCCCGTGACCCTAGTAGAGGATGAAGCGGAAGATAATTGATGGATGGAATTTCTAAAACTCAGCAGTATAAGAATTTTAACAAAAAAAAAAAACCTGCAACTGCGCATGCAACGAATGTGACGCAAAAACCATTACACAGTGACTTTTTAAGGCACCATATGATGCATTGAATTTTACCTTAAGAACAGAACTCCAGCAGATTAAAGTACATTACAGTTTGTCAGAACATGTACTGATATTAATAACATTGATCGCATTAGGATGTTTCTATATGACCCTATATATATTGAAATATTGATCGTTTTTTCACATGTCTGTTTGCAGATTGTTCGTCATTAAGCTGTCAATGTTGCTGTTAGCGGTTAAGTGTTTATTTGTTCATTTATTTACTTTACACAGTCGTCCACATTACAAATGGCAACAATCGATTCGTTAAAGAGTCACTCTTGGTTTACAACCACTGTCAGTTCTATAAGCCTTGAAATTTTAAAATGCTTAGTGAAGTAGAAACGAGAAAATTTACAGGACAGAGCAGGTAAAGGAGTGAATTGAACCACCACAGGGAAACACCTTAATGGCTCCCTTTGCCAAAACGATGATTTAGTGTGTGTGTGTTATAAGAAAAGCAGTTAATGCGTGCAGGCTGTCTCAGCAAAGCATCTTTTAATCCACAATCACATGTGTTAATGTTTCAGTAGGGTATTGATTTGCTGGTTGGCTTTTGTATGTTGGATTTATACACTCTGCTTCCCTGGCAAGCACCTACTGAATGTTTGATTAAAGTTCAATTGACTCTTCCAGAGTAGGGACCCTGAGCCGTTTCACTCTCCATTTGTAGCGCTGAAGCTCTCCCCGACGTGAGCTTTTGTTCCCATTCATGCGCCTGCCACCCAGGCAGCCACCAATGTACTGATCCTAATATCCTGGCATTCAGCAAGCTCCACCGCCTAATCCTGAGACACAGACAGCGAGCGGCAGCACAACAAACCAGCCGGCTGCAAAACCCGGCATGGAGGCGCTCACCCGGGGCGTGTTCTTTCACTCGCCGAATGACCTCAGCGTCGTCAGCCACGCTCGGAAAACAAGCCCCTGTTTGTGTGCCGTTATCAGTTTGACATTTTGCACAAACAACAGAGGAACTGAAATCCAACTTATGGTTCTGTTTACTTTAGATCACTCGATTGGCGTGGATTTGGCAACTCTTGATTTGTTGCAGTCCAGCGGCGAGTCGTTTTTTGATAAGATAAAAAAAAGCTGAACATTAACCGAACGAGACAAGTTCTAAAGCGACATGTTTTTGTTTTTCTCTTCAGGGTGAACTGATCACTTTTTATTATTACTGGAAGAAAACCCCCGAGGCTGCTAGTTCCCGAGCCCACCGCAGGCATCGCAGACAACCCGTCTTCCGTCGGATCAAGACCCGCACAGCCACCACGCCTGTCAACACTCCCTCCCGGCCGCCGTCCAGCGAGTTCTGTAAGTGCACTCTCCTCCCCCAAGAGACAGCCAGACCGTGCCGCTGTTAATACAGCCATTCTGTGTTAATGCAGCTTTTCAGTCTAACAAGCTTCTCTTAACACTGATAACATCTCCTGCAACAGGAAACGGATCTCGGAGTGTTGTAATTGGGTTTTATAGTCCTGCTGTTAACACGTTTATTACGGCACTTATTGTCCATCTGTGATTGTTCCGTGTTGATCAGGTGTCATAGAACACTAATTAACTCCTGTTGTCTCTTTCAGTGGATCTCAGCTCAGCCAGTGAGGATGACTTCGACAGTGAGGACAGTGAACAGGAGCTGAAGGGCTACGCTTGCCGTCACTGCTTCACCACCAGTAAGTCTGTCCACTGTGCTTTGTTTCCATGTTTAAACAACATTGTGTAATGTGGAACAAATCTGACGGATTTGGAGGAACGCACCCAAATTGAGGGCCATCTGAGCATTTATGAGCTTTCACATGCTCGAGGAACTGAACGCAAAAATGCCCTCCCACTGGATAAAAAAGCACATATAGCGCAAACACATGGTTTTTAAATAAAAAAACATCTTTATTAATCTCAGTCATCCAGTAATTATTGCAGGTTTATACTACAGGTTAATTTGAACCTTTAAAATAAATAGAGCTGAAACTGTGTATGTGTTCACTGTATATTGGTTCTACAAAGCTTTTTATTATCCATCCATTATCTTCCGCTTTATCCTATATCAGGGTCGCAGGGGGGTTCCCCATGCCCATCCAGGAGAGAATGTTTTGGGCGCCGGGCAAATACACCCAGGACAGGGCACCAATCTATCACTGGGCACACTTACTCACATAGATACACTCTTATATGGGGCAATTTGGCGAATTCAGTAGACTGTGATTCATGTTTTTGGACTGTGGGAGGAAACCGGAGAACCTGGAGGAAACCCACACGGACACGGGGAAAACATTGAAACTATTTGAACCTGGAATGCCAGATTAATTTTAAGTATTAAGAATCCCAGGGGAGAACGTTTCAGGCAGATACACCCAGGTCAGGACGCCAATCTATCACTGGGCACACACTCACTCACACAAACACACTCTATATGGGGCAATTTGGAGAATTCAATTGACTTGATCCATGTTTTTGGACTGTGGGAGAAAACCGGAGATCCCGGAGGAAACCCACGCAGACACGGGGAGCCATAACACATTATTGAATAATCAGGGTTAAGGGCCTTATTCAAGGGCCCACATTGGTAAACTCAATGAACTTAAACCCCAACCTTCAGACATCCCAACACACTAACCACTGAGCCACCGCTTGCTTCCATATCAGGAATTCAACCCCTTTGAGTGTCATTTATTTTATGGTAACCTGATATTTCAGGCTCATAATGATCCCCACAACAGGTCCATCATTTTTCTTCGTTTGAAAGAGCATCTCACCCACTCTCTGTCCTGGCAGATGGTCTTCAGAGGATGTCGCTGCTAATTTCATCCAACCTGACAGTTACACATTTATTCTTTGCCTCATTAAACGCGCCAACTTGTTGGTCACAGTTGGTACTTGCAGAGATCCCATATGGCATGAGCTACAAGCACGGCCACGTCATGCAAGCACTGTAAGGTCTGTTGCGTGACATGAGTGGCTGAGCCAGGGGTCGGGCAAGTCAAATCGTACCTTTCCTTTAAGGCACCCCGTTGACCTCATGTTCTAAATGTTCTTGCAGCCTCCAAAGACTGGCACCACGGGGGCCGGGAAAACATCCTGCTGTGCACTGACTGTCGCATCCATTTTAAGAAGTACGGCGAGCTTCCCCCCATAGACAAGCCTGTGGACCCGCCTCCGTTTATGTTCAAACCCGTCAAAGAGGAAGAGGATGGGCTCGGCGGGAAGCATAGCATGAGGACTCGACGGAACCGCGGGCCGGTGAGGCTGCTTTTCACCTGCAGTGACATTTCAAAAGCTGATTCCTTTTTTTGGGGGTTGATTCTGAAGTAAAGAATAAATCGGGTTTGTCTCTCCAGATGTCGACGTTACGAAGTGGCCGGAAGAAGCAGACAGCCAGCCCGGATGGCAGAGCCTCACCAACCAATGAGGACCTACGTTCTAGTGGCCGTACCTCCCCCAGTGCAGCTAGTACATCTAGTACTGACAGCAAGATGGACTCGGTGAAGAAACCCAGCAAGGTACATTACAGTCTTTTAATGGGTCATGTTTGTTCAACATCTGCTTTGCCTTGTGTAACGGCGACGTCTATATGGTTCTGGCTTTTATTAAAACAGAAGATAAAGGAAGAGGCACCCTCGCCCCTAAAGAGCAACAAACGGCAGAGAGAGAAGGGATCCTCAGACACGGAAGAGACTGAAAGGGTCAATGCTAAGAAGTCAAAGACTCAGGTATGGGTTCATTCCGGGGTTTTCTCCCCGCCACACTGTTCAGCTGAAGACTGGACACTTCAGATTACATTATTTCAGTCTCATCTCATTGCAACATGAATAACATCATAACACAATAACAACATAGTTGCCATTCTGTTTGATCCCAACAGTGGGGTTTAGTTCAGGTGCGAGCCACTCAGGTTTTTGTACACTTCGTTACCCTCATGCTGGAACAGAAACAGGCTCTTTGAGTTGTTTAAAATGCATGGCACGGTGTATGACTTTGAACACCTGTAGCGATGGGACTAAATGAAATCCCTAAATTCATTAATTGAGTGTGTCCCAGCACTCTTGTCTTTCTTGTGTATGTTTTTTATTTTTTATTTTCCGGCAGCTGTCGAAAGGCTGCTTAATTGGAGGTGCCAAATTGCTTCTAGGTGTAAACATGCCTTTGTGTTTGTCATGTGCTGAACTGGTGAGCTGTCCAGGGCCTTTACCTGCCATTTGCCCCATTATGCCTCGCAGTCCAGTTGTTTTAGAATATAATAGAAACAGAAAGCCTTTATTCTCATTATACACAGAACACATGGTACGAGATTTTAAGCTGCTCCTTAAAGTGCACACTGCACAACATATACATAGAGAAACTAAGAAAAACAATAGAAAAAAGTCATTAAGAAAACTGTGCAAAAATGTATTGTGCGTAGACAGACATGAGACTGAGACGCAAAAATGAGACGTGTAATGTGTCAATTAAGTGCAGGTTCCCGTTTAACATTGTGAAGGCTTTGGGAAAGAAGCTGTCCCTGAGTCTATTTGTTTTGGCCGGTGTGGACCTGTAGCGTCTGCCAGAAGGCAGCAGGTTGAACAGGTAGAATTTGGGGTGGGTATTGTGCTTTAGGATGTTCCTGGCGCTGCTGAGACAGCGGGAGTTCTATATTGAGGTTATGGAAGGCAGGGAGCAGCCAATCATTTTTTTTCTGCTTTGTTGATCACCCTCTGCCGTCTTTATCTGTTTTTCCTACAGTTTTTATTTGGATAAGTGGTTCAGAACATGTATATGATGTTAGCATCAATGTAAGCCTTATTAAAATAATGCCCTTTTCGATCCACAGGAGCTAAGTCGACCCGATACCCCCTCTGAGTGCGAGGGAGAGGGCGAGGTTGAGAGTTCAGATGGCCGCAGCGTTAATGATGACGGCAGTGACCCGAAAGACATTGACCAGGACAACCGCAGTTCATCCCCCAGCATCCCAAGTCCACGTGACAATGAGAGCGATTCGGACTCGTCGGCGCAGCAGCAGGTGCTCCAGGGCCAGCACCCTCCTGTCATCCAGTGCCAGACAGGACCAGTACCTCCTTCCTCCAGCGTGACCGCACCCCTGCCTCCGAACCCTGGCCCTGCGCCACTCCCATCACAGGTTTCTCCTTCGTTGCCCACCACCTCAGTCCCTCCTCAGCAGATGCCTGCAACAGGTCCCCATTCTCACATCCAGCCTGGACCAGCACTACATCCTCAAAGACTGCCTTCACCCCATTCACCTCTGCAGGGTGTGCCTCAACCCCAAATGCCCTCTCAGATCGGCCCACAGCCTTTACCGCCTTCACATCATGGCCCGATGCCTCCGATGGGCCATCCACTGCAGCCAGGGCCTCACATAAATCATCCTCACGCTTCTTTACCGCCACAGAACTTCCCTCTTACACAATCTCAGGTCCCGCCTTCCCCACTGTCAGCCCAGGCACAGGCTTCTTCCGTGTCCCAACAGCAGCGACCTCACACTCCTCCATCTCAATCCTCTTCCTCACAGAGTTGTGCTCAGCCCCCACGAGAGCAACCACTTCCTCCTGCCTCTTTACCCATGCCTCACATCAAGCCTCCACCAACCACCCCCATCCCACAGATGCAAAACCCACAATCACACAAGCATCCTCCTCACCTGTCAGCGCCACAGTTTCCTCAGAAGCCTCCCAACCTGCCTCCACTGCCAGCCTTAAAACCCCTCAGTTCCCTCTCTACCCACCACCCACCCTCTGCCCACCCACCACCACTGCAGCCTATGCCTCAGCAGCTGCAGTCTCCTGCTGCCCAGCCTCCAGTGCTTACCCAGTCCCAAAACCACGTGCCTCCTCCAGCGCCACCTCTTCCGTCACAATCCGCCAACCCCTCACACTCTGCTACTTCGCAGACACCCTTCCCGGCTCACCCATTCATCCCAGGTGCCTCAAATGCCATCCCATCCTCTTCCATACCGTCTTCCTCGGGAAGCTCGCTGTCTGAACTGCAGCAGCCCGCCTCCTCCATCTCCATGCCCCTTCCAGCATCCGTCAGCGTACCCTGCTCAGCACCTTCTGTGCCTCCTGTGCAAATTAAAGAAGAGCCTTTGGATGAGACAGAGGAGCCTGAGAGCCCCCCACCTCCTCAGAGGGGCCCTTCGCCAGAGCCTACAATCGTCAACACACCCAGCCATGGCAGCCAGTCTGCAAGGTATGGAACCTTGTCTGATATATATACATTTAATTTATCTGGACAACAACGCTGAACTACTAAACAATAGATACAGAGATACCTCGGTTCTCGAACATAATTCGTTCCGGGAGGTAGATCGAGAACCAAATTGTTCGAGAACCGAAACAAAAAAAACCCATAGGAAATAATGGAAACCGGATTAATTCGTTCCAAGCCCCAGAAAATTTGCCAATGATTTCTTTCTTGAGTTCAATCGTTGTTCTCACAGTGACTCTCTCTCTCTCACTGACTCACAATGACGACGCAGGCAAGGCGCTGCGCCGAATGAACGCCATTCGGCTCAACTCATTCGGACGTTCGGCTGTTCGAGTTCCAAATATTTGTTCGGATTCCAAGACAAAATTTTCTCGAATTTCCTGTTCGAATACCGATTTGGTCGAAAGTCAAGGCGTTCGAGAACCGAGGTATCACTGTATGTGCAAATTCTATCAAATAATAATATAATTCATAGAGCAGCACTTTTTTCCAACACATTTGATATTAATATATGAATGGATAATGGATATTGGATATATTAATCACTTATTTCATTCATCTTGTTTTAAACCCAGTTTATAGATTACAAAATTACAAGTTGCAATTACAGAATCTACTCATTAAGTTATATAGTAGGAACATCTGTACACTTGCCTATTTATTTAATTATTTATTTAAATACAGCAACAGTGACGCAGATAAAATCATGTAGAGTCAGACAATAGTGGTACCTGCTGGACATAGATGATGTGGTGGCACGGTGGCTTAGTGGTTAGCATGTTCTCCTCTCAGCGCTAGGGATTCCCAGTTCTATTCCTAATCTGGGTTTCCATGTTCTCCCCGTGTCCGTGTAGGTTCCCTCTGGGTTCTCCGGTTTCCTCTCACAGTCCAAAAAAATGAATCAAGGTCAATTGAAATCTCCAAATTGCCCCATATAGGGTGTGTCTGTGTGAGAGAGTGTGTGCCCAGCGATAGATTGGTGCACTGTCCTGGGTGTATCTGCCCAGCGATCGAAACGTTCTCCCCTGGATGGGCCTCGGGGAACCTCCCCCCCGTGACCCTAATAGAGGATAAAGCAGAAGATAATGGATGGATTTAGAAGATTTTTGATTGTTGATGCCAGATAGACTGAATCGAGTTCTTGTGTAATTGCTGTAGTAATGTCTTAAAATTTTACTCAGAGGCGCAGTTTAAAAAAAAAACAAAAAAAACAAGGTTTAAGTGGTAGCTCTGTAAACGGAGAAGCCATAATGTGACAGAACAGCAGTGAGTGATTCGAGCTGACAGAAATGTTAAAGTAACTCGGGTAACCAGCACATACAAATGATTTACAGTAAACAATGTCACTATTCACTGAGGAGGTTCTTTGGAACAACATACCTTCCGGGACATTTTTCTGTTAATGTTTGCACTTTAGTAGGAACATTTGAAGTGTCGCAGGCCATCGCCTAGATCAAAAGTGTATTGCTTTTTGGAGCCTTTTACTTCCCTGTAATCATTTTTTCAAATGCTTGTTTTTAAGTATTTAATGGTATTCTAGTTCCAAGAATCTATGAAAAGTTTCCTGCGGTGGAGAAGGCTATTTTGAGAGCAATGGAAGGCTCTAGTCAGCATTAATGTAGCATTCCTTATAAAGTAGTCAAGGACTGAACTGTAATAACATTAAATTGGTCTCCGACAGCACGGTGGCTTTGTGGTTAGCACGTTCTCCTCTCAGCGCTAGGGATTCCCGGTTCGAATCCCAATCTGGGTGGAGTTTCCATGTTCTTCCTGTGTCCGCGTGGGTTTCCTCTGGGTTCCTCCCACAGTCCAAAAAACATGGATCAGGGTCAATTGAATTCTCCAAATTGCCCCATATAGAGTGAGTGTGTGCCTAGCGATAGATTGGCGCCCGAAATGCCTCCCTCCACCCCCCACGACCCTAGTAGATAAAGTGGAAAAGTGGAAGATAATAGATGGATGGATGGTCTATATATATAGTCCTGTTTAACCTTTAACTAAAAGTTAACTTACCTTCTTTGTTTTTATATTTTTATAAAGAAATAAGAACCCTAATAATATTTGGAAAAACGTGTATACATTTTACCTTTTATAAATACATCTTCTGATGCTGGTAGGGCTCTGCGTTTAGCCCAGCAGCATAATTCTTATTCCATTTTAACTGATTTAATTTCAATTTAAATTAAACTACTCTGAACGAATGCAAGACCAGTGCAAAGGCTTCACTATGATCTGTCAGAGCAGTTCACTAATTCACTAAAGAAGATGCTAATCCTTTCCTAAGAAAACGAACATCTTTATTTTTCTGCTTCTGAGCAGATCAATAGATAATATTGCTGATTATAAGGTACTTTTTCGCAGCCCATTTTGTTAAGTCATATCTATCTGTCATCGAGGCCAGGACAGGCGGGAGATTAACGACCGCATCATTAAAGTGAATGGATCAGTCTTATTCCGCCTGTCGTGCTGCCGTCTCCTAAGTGGTGTCCACACACTGTCAGTGAATAACAATGAGACTACTAATGCACCCGGGGTGCAGATCATTATGTGTTAGGCAAGTGAAGAGACCATGATTGAGTTGCTTTAACATGGAATAATGAGCTGATGTGCAGGTCGTTTATTCCTCTAATAATTACATGGCTTTTCAAACGCCCACAGACCGTCTAAAGGTGGTAAGTTTGCTTAGGCTTTAAACGACAGATCCAGCTTCTGTCAGCATATTGGGGTTAGTTTACTATCCACTGTTGAGTTTAATTCAATTCTGTGTATTAAGTTTGGATGTGTGTTTGTTGTGCAACAACAAATCTATAAAAAACATAAAAAACGATTATGAAAAGTGTTGGCAACGAATTTCATTATCAATAAGTTGTGTCGAACGATTTCCGCGTTACTTGCATTGTCATAACCGCTTACGTCATCTGCAACGCTTCAACAACGCTGAAAAATAAATAAGAGCGGGTTAAACAGAACGAGGTGGAATCTGCAAAACAAGTTTAACAAAGTTTAATAAAGACTACAAATGAAACATGACGCAGAAAAAAAGGTTCCATTTAAATCATCAATAGTGTGGGCGCGCTTCACACAAATAAAGAACGTGGAACATGATCTGACCTGCACGCTGCACCACGGTGACGTTTTGAAGCACGCTTCATGCAGTTTTTGGTTGTTAACTGGATAATGACAGTGATGGAAAACATGTGTTACTTTTTATTTTCGTTTAATTAGCTTAAGCAGTGTTTAAATGTGCTTTATAAATACATACAACTTATGTATGGAAATGAGAGAGTTTGTATGCAGTGTTTGCATCAGCAATGCACTTATTTTTCTTTATTTTAAAATGTGTTTTATTTTAATTTAGAAATACATTTTATTTTATTGAATCTATTATTATTTAATTATTGTAATCAAATATGTTATTTAATGTTCTGTTCCTGAATAAAGGCATGGGAAAAAATTTTTATCCGATTAATCAGAAAAATAATCAACTGATTAATCAATTACTAACATAATCGTTAGTTGCAGCCCTAATGTGTATGCCTTCACGCTGCTTTAGGTTCTATAAGCACCTGGATCGTGGCTACAACTCATGTGCAAGAACGGATCTGTACTTCACTCCGCTGGCATCGTCGAAGCTGGCCAAGAAACGCGAGGAGGCTGTGGAGAAGGCGAAGAGGGAAGCAGAGCAGAGAGCACGAGAAGAGAAGGACAAGGAACGGGAACGAGAGAAGGAACGCGAAAGAGAACGCGAACGTGAGAAGGAGGCCGAGAGAGCTGCGGTACGTGGTGTTGTAGAGTACATTTTATTTCTGAATGGTTTTGTGGTGTTGATCTTTCAGTACTTAACATGAATCTGTTCGGCCCACAGAAAGCATCCAGCTCTCATGAAGGCAGGCTCGGAGAACCTCAGATGGCCGGGCCAGCTCATATGCGACCTTCCTTCGAAGCCCCACCCACCACCATTGCCGCCGTGCCACCCTACATCGGCCCAGATACGCCGGCACTGCGCACGCTCAGCGAGTACGCCCGCCCCCACGTCATGTCGCCCACGAACCGCAACCACCCCTTCTTCATGCCCTTGAACCCGGCCGAGCCTCTGCTGGCATACCACATGCCAGGCCTATACAACGCAGACCACGGCATGCGAGAGCGCGAACTCCGAGAGCGTGAGATGCGAGAGCGCGAAATCCGCGAGCGAGAGCTCAGGGAGAGGATGAAACCTGGTTTTGAGGTCAAACCTCCCGAGCTGGAAAGCTTGCATCCATCAGCCAACCCCATGGAGCACTTCGCCCGGCACGGCCCTATTGGTTTACCCCCTATGGCAGGGCACCCCTTCGCCTCTTTTCACCCGGGACTGAACCCTCTGGAGCGGGAGCGTCTGGCTCTGGCCGGACCCCAGCTGCGACCCGAGATGTCCTACCCTGAGCGGATAGCCGCCGAACGCATTCACGCCGAGAGGATGGCCTCAGTCGCCAATGACCCCATCGCCCGACTGCAGATGTTCAACGTCACACCTCACCATCACCAGCACTCGCATATCCACTCGCACCTCCACTTGCACCAGCAGGACCCACTGCATCAAGGTGAGGAAGACCTTATGTTGCCTCAAAGGGGGACGTTGATAGTGTTATTAAAGTAAACTAAAGAGTTCCCTCTAAATTGATATAAGGCATGCCTGTGTGTTTGTGTTTGTATAAATAAGTGCATGTCCTTGTGTGCTGCGCATGCTACTTGTGTTTACAAATATAATGACAATGTACCATGACAAATCGCTGCTGACACGGAGTAGGTGGTGGTGAATGTCTTGTGTGTCCCCCAGGTTCTGGGGCCCATCCGCTAGCTGTCGACCCACTGGCCGCTGGACCTCATCTGACCAGATTCCCCTACCCACCCGGAGCCATTCCAAATCCGCTGCTCGGACAACCCCCGCACGAGCATGAGATGCTGCGCCACCCAGTGTTCGGTGCGTTCTCTTCTGTATTACCTAGCTCATGTAACCAGCTACTATTAAAACATCTACTATCCTGTACTGTCAGTTCAAGCTCGAGTCTTAATGTGTCTTTATAGCTGCTCCATATTCAAGAGATTTGCCTGGAGGATTACCCCCACCCATGTCAGCGGCTCACCAGCTGCAGGCGATGCACGCCCAGTCTGCAGAGCTGCAGAGACTAGCCATGGAGCAGCAGTGGCTGCACGGCCATCACCACATGCACGGCGGCCCTCTGCCTGGACAGGAGGACTATTACAGGTCAGTTGCACCGTGCAGACGGAACAGACATTGGAACTAGTGCAGTGTGGGGTTCGTTACAGAGTGTGGGGTTCATTCCTGCATGTTCTACAGCTTCCTAAAAAATCCTTGCTGCTAGGTTTAAATGAGTATTTCCCTGCAACCTTTAAGACACACTGTGATAAAACATTTAACCTGGTCTCTCTTTCTCTCTCTCTGTTATATGTAAATATATATATATATATAGAGAGAGAGAGAGAGTTTTTTCTTGCCACTGTCGCCTCAGATTGCTCTTTAGACTTTAGAGTTTCAGACTTTGAGACAATGTATTATTATATAAAGCGCCATCACCACATTAACTTAAAACCACAAAATTTGGCATACTAACTCTTCGGGATCTTGCAGAGATCTTTATATAGCTTACAACCAACACGAAGCAGCTTAACGTGCTTTTTTAGCGCTCTTTAGCGATTTAGGGCGTGTCAGTGTGTCTGTGCCTTCATGATATATGGGTGTGACTATGACTATGATTCATGGGTGTGTTTCGGGCGTTGGGCAGATACACCCACGACAGGGCGCCAATCTATCGCTGGACACACTCTCACTCAAACAAACACACTCTATATGGGGCAATTTGGTGTATTCATTTGACCGTGATCCATGTTTTTGGACTGTGGGAGGAAACCGGAGAACCCGGAGGAAACCCACACGGACACGGGAAGAACATGGAAACTCCACCCAGATATGGATCCGAACTGGGAATCCCTAGTGAAGAACATGCTAACCACTAAGCCACCATGCCGCCCAGCAAGTAACCGTTTATTCATTCATTCATTATCTCCCGCTTTATCCTCTATTAGGGTCGCGGTGGGGTTCCCCATGCCCATCCAGGGGAGAACGTTTCGGGCGCTGGGCAGATAGACCCAGGACAGGGTGCCAATCCATCGCTGGGCACACACTCACTCACACACACACACACACACACACACACACTATATGGGGCAATTTGGAGAATTCAATTGACTTGATCCATGTATTTGGACTGTGGGAGGAAACCGGAGAACCTGGAGGAAACGCACGCGGACACGAGGAGAACATGGAAACTCCACCCATATGGGGATTCGAACCGGGAATCCCTAGTGCTGAGAGGAGAACGTGCTAACCACTAAACCACCGTGCCGCCATAGCAAGTAACCAATTACACATAAATAATAGTTTAAATAAATTCACTAGGAAATAAGGCTCTTGAAGCCTTAGTGCTTTTATTTTCAGAGCTCAGAATTTGTGGAGCCTCGTGGCACAAGGTAAAGGGTGCAGAACTCCGGGTGGATAAGATGAGGCAGGTGCTGTTATTTTTCCCAGTGTAATTAATAGCAGAAATGTTTAACATGACCAAGTAAAATCCTTTTACCAAACCAACGTTACTTCCACATTTATTTTCATTTGAAACTCAAAGCCATGTGATCTGAGCTCAGCGACGCCCAAAACTAACATTTCATTCAAACAACCTCATTGTTTTCATGTTTTTGCTGAAGCTCTCAGCTCTGACATGCTTTTTCTTTAATTACGCAGCCGGTTGAAGAAGGAGAGCGATAAGCAGCTGTGATCACCGAGCAGGATGTGATGTCACAGAGACCAGCAGGACACAGGAGGTCGCCCCAAAAGTCACAGACAGGAACTTGTTTCCCCCGAAGCCGTACAAGACCAGAAAGTGACCTGGATCATCGGAGTCATCTTCAGCTGTCAGATTTCTTTACTCTTAAAGACTTTATATTTTTTTTCCCCTTTTCTCAAGACATTCACTTTGGTATATAGCCTTGAACTAGTGACAACGTCCTCAAGACTGATTGTGACTTACCTGCATGAACATCCTCTGAGAAGCTTCCCTGACGTTTTTGTAGGTGCTAGAATACGAGACATGTTGTCACTGTGCTTATTCAGAAAAGCCGAAAAGGAACAGTTGGTTCATTGTATCTAAAAAGTGCTATTTTAAATTCAGCCTTTATTTTAATACATTGTAGGAGGTTTTTATAATTTTACGAAAAACTGCAGCATGGCATTTTTTTTGGTTTTGTTTTAGGGGTTTTTTTGAGTGGGGGTGAGGGTGTATGTAAATAGTATATATAAATATACAAATATATATATATACATATGATTATTATAATTATTATTGGGTGTGGACTCCCAACCACGTCTTTTAACCTCCAGTAAAAGGATTCTGAGGCATCATCCCTTGTTTCAGAGGGGAACAGGAAGACTAAAGAGACTGGTTCCTGAGGTTGTTCTTTTTTTTTTTTTATCCCCCCAAGTTCTAGATTTTTATTTGCACACGGACTTTTAGCTGCTTGTTGTCTTGTAGTGAGTCTGTCAGCACCAGTCACTCACCCCAACCCATTCATGATGTCATCACCATCATCACTCTCTTAACTGGTGGAATTGCCAACACAGAGTTCTGATCCTAATGAATAAAAGCGGTGACGACTGACGAGCTGTGCACCGGGGATCAAACGAACTTGCACTGAATAAGAGCAGATACATTTTGAACTCTGGATTTTTTTTAGTGGACAGATGATGTGAACGAGAACTTTTTACATCATAGCTTTGTTTACCAAAGTAAACCGAGGCCACCGCCTGGCTTTTAGGAAACAGAATTAGGTTCTTTTAGGTGGCGATTCTCTGATGTTCCAACCTCTAATGATTGATATCTGCTGGACGTTGCTGAGGCGTTTTTCTACTTCAATTTTAGACTTGTCCCCTGCCGATGGAAAGCGATGTGCATACAGCTCCCCCCCCCTTCCCCTAACCCCGACTCCACCACTCTAGTCACTGCTTTCAGTGTGCGAGGCTCTTCGCTTGGCGATCTCACTGTGATTCTAAAAACACATGGTCTTCTGTAGAAGGTGCATTTGCAGCTTTGGACCTAAATTCGTGTGCATGTTTTTGGTAATGGAGACGAGCAAGTTACCGCTGCAGCTCTCCCCATCTCTCTGCATTCCTGGCACCACACTACCCAGCATCCACGGGGCGCACCGTGGCCGTCGCCCTCCGTTACATGCAGTATTGGCTGTTTTTTCATCCTTTACACTCGTCATGCTCGTTTTACATCCACAAACTGTTTGTTTTTCCATTTATTATCTTAAAAGCAGAAGGTATTTTTGATTTTTGAATATTACTTGATTATCAGTACTGTAGATATCAGGATTTGGGCTTTTATTGTGGGTTTTTTTTTTTTTTTTTTTTTTTTTTTTTTTTTACTTTTTTGAATAAAAAATCTTGCACAAAAACCTGAACCCATTTGCGGCAGTAAAAGCTCAAATTGTCATCAGCCATTTTTTCAAATTCGTCTTTTATTATGATTTTTTTTTTTTCATGCAACTGTCTTCTTCTCTCTGATGTATTCAGCATTGGAATTTTGTTTTCAACATTTTTCTCCCTTCGGTCCCTTTTTGTGTCTTAAACCTTTGATGTTAAGTGTTGTCAATGGTTTAGCTTCTTGTTTCAAAGCGGCAATAGCAGAATGTAAATTCTGACTGCTAAGATTTATATATACTGGTATCTTGAAGCTTATTGTATATATTAGTAGTTGCCATGGGATGACACAATGTAAACAAAAGTAGAGATGATTAAAACAAAAATTGTGAGTCCTGTGTTCTGCCCATTTGAGTATTTTGTAATTTTTTTGAAGATTTTGTGGATTAAAAATAAAACTAAGTTACTCCACAAAGATACTGGATTTCTAGTTAATATTACCTTTTGTTATATGACTTGGCAAAAGTAAATGTTCATGCTGAAAAACGATCTGTGTTGAATTATTTTATGTGAGCGTGCTCGGTTGTTCCTCACCTCTGATCAGAAGTCTTTAGGTTCCCGAGTCCAGAGCCCTTATTTTAAGTGAAGCATTAATCAGAGGCGGTGTAGATTATTTCTTCCAGCTTGTTGCAGCAGTATTTTCTATTTTACTTTCCCTCATCCACCCAAATTTCAAAATTGGTAGCGGTAAATATAAATATAGTGTTGTTTCATTAGTGATGAAAATTAAGTAAACCTAATATCTAAACAAGGTAAAATTAAAAAAAAAAATTTAATTGAGAGATTACGTTGTCAGATAGGATATTTTTTTAGAAAACAAGTTGCCCACGACGGTGGCTTAGTGGTTAGCATGTTCTCCTCTCAGTGCTAGGGATTCTCAATTCCAAGCCCAATCTGGGTGGAGTTTCCATGTTCTCCCCGGTTCCGCATGGGTTTCCTCCGGGTTCTCCAGTTTCCTTCCACAGTCCAAAAACATGGATCAAGGTCAATTGAATTCTCCAAGGGGGGGGGGGGGGGGGGGGGGGGGGGGGGGGGGGGGGGGGGGGGGGGGGGGGGGGGGGGGGGGGGGGGGGGGGGGGGGGGGGGGGGGGGGGGGGGGGGGGGGGGGGGGGGGGGGGGGTGTCTTATCTGCAGAGAGGGTTTGCACTCCTAGTGTGACTCAAACATGAACTGAGTGAAGGGCTTGGAGATTCATTATCATGTTGCAGGAATATCAGACAGAAGCACCCTGGTGGTTCATCTTGTTCGGGACGGTGGCTGTCAGGTTTGATAAGCTCTCACCACCTTTATAAAACCCTGGAATTCTGTAATGGTGCAACTAGAACGAGCTTACACTCTGCAGATGGAGTTCAGATGCTTTCTGAATTAATAAGTTCTGCTACGTCATACATCCCTGATTAAAATTATATTCAGCTTAAAGTTATACCAAGGAGTTCCGTGAGCACATTATAAAAACCCAAAACGTGACTTTACAGACTCTATAGGCCTCAGTATTTTAATAAATTTTATTTCATTTGGTCATTTAGCAGATGCTTTTATCCAAAGTGAGCACAGGGTTGACCATAGCATCCCTGGAGCCATGAGGGTTAAGGGTCTTGCTTACGGACCCACATTGGTAACTTCAGTGGACCTGGGATTTGAACCCACAACCTTCAGATTGATAGCCCAACAATAACCACTGAGCAACCAGGCCCTGCCATAAACAAATAATTTATTTTATAAATGAAATAAATAATTTGTCACAACACAGAAAAAGTCTGAACAAGTATGTAAAGGAAATATAAGCAGGAGAAATCATCTTTGTAAGAAGGCGCAGTGGCTTAAATGGCCAATTTTATTTTCTTTGTCCAAAGCTTATGTAAACCAACAAGATCTATTTTGGTCAAATTCATGCACAGAACAGTGTTTAAGTGAACTTCTGGCTGCTGCGTGTGAACTTTAACATACTGCAGATGGACAGCAAGCTTTTTTTGGAAGAGCAGACACATTAACCTTGCAATCCTTTTATGTACACCATTTGTTATCTAGTGTTTTCCTGATGGTGGACTCATGAACATTATTCACTATATTACCCACATTGCTCTTGCCATGATCTTTGTTAGTAACAAAACTTGGAGAGAGTATCAATGATCTTATACTTATTTGTATAAATTCTGTTTTATATGCTGGAATTGAAACTCTTTAGATATAGTTTTGTAACCTTTCCAGTCTGATAAGATTCAACAAATAGACAATATATAAATATAGACAATAAAGGTTTTACAAACTTGTAACCATACACACATTCATTGATTTATTCATTATCTTGCGCTAAATCCAGTACTAAAGTCATAGGTGGGGGGGTGGTTTCCCCATTCCCATCCAGGGGAGAACGTTTTGGGCACAGTGCATCAAACTATTGCTGGACACACACACTCACTCACACAGACACACATTCTATAGTGGGGCAATTTCAAGCAGCCAATTTATCTTGAATCCATGTCTTTGGACTGTGGGAGAAAACCAGAGGAAACCAACATGGAAATTCATGGAAACTCTAACCACTAAGCAACCGTGCTGTCCACACAATATTATATATATATATATATATATATATAAAGAAATATTTGATATATTCTCTGCATGCTATTGGTTGCAGCATTGCACGGGTATGTACACCATCATTAGTAGGTTACAGCTGATACAGCAATAGAAACTAAAATTTTAATGTTTAAGATGCTTGTGTCTCCAGGCTTCCTGGTTATCTTCCCACAGTCCAAAAACATGGATGAAGATAAATTGAATGCTCGAAATTGCCCCATATAGAGTGTGTTTGTCTGGGTGAGTGAGTGTGTGCCCTGTCCTGGGTGTATCTGCCCAGCACACAAAACATTCTCCCCTGGATGGTCATGGGGACCCCGCAACCCTATGAATGACACTGGTGACAGCAGCGAATTCAGCGTTAACTCTAGTGTTCAGTTTAAACTGATTAGAATTTACACACAACAACCGTACAACTGAATAACAATAGCATTAAAAGCACAAGCCACCTCATGATGATCTTTTTCCTCCATCAATATTCTGTCATCATCCTCATATTCTGTCCTCATATTCTGCTAATAAACATTTTCATATTTTATTCAAAATACTGTTGCAATTTTAATCAAATAAATCAAAACACAGTGGAGAACACAGGGACTGTATATCTATGAAGTTACTAAAGCTATAAAGGCTGGTTCACTTTGTTTACTTCCTACTGATTTGCTTCCTAAGCTTCTTATCAGGGTCACGAGGAGTGCTGGAACCTCTGTCAGTGTCGATAGGGCAAAATCCCAAAAACACCCTGTACAGGTTGCCAAACATCAACACTCCAATCAGGAGCCCACCCCAACCGGGGCTGCAGGTTACCTGCTGCATGATTCTGTACAGGGAATAGAATTTAGACACACACTGCCACCATGCTGTTTACATGAGCTGGTAACTCCATTTGCACTTTAATCTCACCACATCTCATTTGGTTAAGAGCGCTCTTGCCACATTTGTGTAAATGAATACATCTATGAGCCTACGTTTTTGGTACAATGGAACGACTGATGATTCCTTATAACCAGATCATTAGCAGAGCAACTAATGACAAGCAGCAGCCAAGAAATGTAAATGTTAATATACCTATATTATATAATGACTACTGTAGTAATATACTTATTTACACTGCGGAAATGGAAAATGGCAATTGATGTGTTACTGATGTTATTAAACAAATTAACCAACTTAACTAAAGATATTCAGAGCATCGTTTTGGAGTTTTTCATGTTTTTAATGATCACCGACACTTTTGGCAATTGCTGGTCTGTGGTTCTACATTGATGAATGGTGGTTAATAAAGTGTAACAATGTTGACTTCATTGCTTATAGCAGTCAGCCTGGAGTCATGCTGAAGGAAGGAATGTGGCTCCTAGACGCAGTTTTATTAAAAACGCTTTTTCAGAAAGCCAGTGGAAAACTGTCCAGAACAAATGCAAGTGGAAATGTTCCACATCAGACTGAACTGTAACACTTGCACTCATTTACACGAAGCTTAAGCTTATTATTTCGCTGAACTCCACACTGACCTCGCACTAAACACATCAATCACGTCATACAGTGACTGTGGCAGATAAACCTCATTCACATTGCAATGCTTTGTGGAAAGAAACAAATCAGTAGGAGGGGACCACACCCTGGACAGAAAACTACAGTTCCTATAGAACATTGTACAGTCCACTCTGATGCTCACTCGTTCCACCAGCGATGCAAGCTGAGGGGGAATTGTTTTTTTTTTAAAGTGTTCCATGAGCCCACCATTCTCTAAGTGCAGTGCTATGGTGCGTGCCTTCTCAATGCCCTGTATCTTACACACGTCTTTCATCACCTCCGACTCGAGGTGTTCAAAGAGCAGCAGTTGTGTGTATCTGGCATATAAATTAGGCTGAACTGATGGAACATCGCCCGCTTGTCCAAGGTGTCGTTGATGCACAGCATTGTGGATGAAACTTTCTTAGTGACAGCTTTACAATGCTGATGATCTTGGAGAACTTGGTCTTTAAACACTTCTTTTTTCGTCTCCTAGCTTGCACAAACAGACCTCTACAACTCTGCAGCCAGATTTTTGTTCAACCACTCAAGTGAACTCATGTCACTCCACTACTCATTTCTCTCCATTGGCTCCCTGTGGCTGCTGACTGACTGACTCTGGCCTACAGGACAATCTCTAGATCTGCCCCCTCTTACCTTCACTCTACTTCCAAAATACACTCCAACTAATTTACTGTGCTCTATTGGTGTTTCACCTCTTTACTCACCTCATCATTAATGGGGGGGTGTGGCGCTGAAATGATGCTGTTCCGGGGAGCCATCTCAACTATGTAGGGTCTGCAGTATCTGCCTCTTTTAGTTATGCTGCTCCAGTCAGTGATGCCGGAGTCACGTGCTGCACTGTGTCAATCACTTAACAATTAAATTCTGTGCTTTATTATTAGCTCTAACTGCCTTCTTTGTCTGTTTCTTTTGAGGTGTGACCGGTGTCCTGGAGGTGTAGTCAGATCTTCATCCATGGCTCTGTGACGAATACTGGATGGAACCTGAATATTAATTGGACTGGCGGTCCTGCAGGACACCCTTAATGGACTCACATATAGTTTTACAGTTGTTAGAGTTTTTCCATTTGTTTAATATCTGTACATGGCTCCTACATTGTTGTTGCTGCCTGGCTGCTCAAGGAGGATGAGTCCCCCACTGAGTCTTGGTCCTCCCAAGGTTTCTTCCTTAAATAACATAACAGGGTGTTTTTTCTTGCCACTGTCGCTTCGGCTTGATCTTTGGGGATTTAAAGGCTTTTCATTTTGTAAAGCTGCTTTGAGACAATGTACTGTTGTAAAAAGCGCCATATAAATAAATAACTTGAACTCTATTGATGAATGTCACCTTCAACCTCACCGTGGTGCTAATTCTCACTCCATATTGTTCACTGCTGCCAGACTTCTCATCTCTGTCCTTATTCTGATTCTGATTCTGTAAGAAACATCAAAACACACATCTCTTCCACAAACACTTGCTAGAAAAAATCAGATTGACTGAGTGTAACTGTATTTTGTCTTAACCGAATTGTGTTGTTCTCTTACCTGCAAGTTGCGTTGAATAAAAGCTTCTAATCTTCTAATTGACTAAATGTAAGTGTAATGTAGCACTGCAAACACTTCACTTCACACTTCAGAGCCTCTGGTTTTGGCCACATCTTGCATTGATTTCTAGTGCCCCTCATTGATGTGATTTGGAGTGTGCTGGCCACAATCACCAAGATTATCCCCAACTTACAGAACACTGTTCAGTTCTTTCACCTGTGCAGTACTCTACATTAAACACCTGGGGTACCACTTGACTCATAACAGATGCACTCTTACCCACCACAATTAAGTAATTGGCTTCTTTACAGGTTTGGCCCCATTGAGACATTACGCAGGAGGTGTTTCCAAACAAACATATACGTTCATTGCTGACAGCCAGTTGAGCCTCACAATGTACACCACCTTAATCTCCAGAACACAAGCTACTTATGTGTTTACTCACGTTCACGTTCATATATATATAAAATGTGTATGCTGTTAACATTACCTTTCTGACTTCCTACTGACTTTATGTAAGCCGACCAGGAACTCGTCCGGGATAGATGGTTGTTTTAGGTGTCAGCTTTGCTGATATGCTATTTTTGGGGCAAGATCTTGAGCAAGTTCCATGAGCAACATTGCAGATGACAATTCCATGTCGTTCTGGATAAAGGCTGCTACAAAATGTTGTAAATAGGAGCACTGACTGCAACTATTTGTAATTAAATAACTATTTGTAATTAATATTAATTGAACACTGAGTTTAAAATACCTAATTACTTCCTAATAAAATGAATAAGTTCAGATCCTAATCTGGGTGGAGTTTTCCCAAGTCCATCTGGGTTTACTCAGGGGTCTCTGCTTTCTTCCACGGTCCAAAAACAAATTCAAGGTAAACTGGCTGCTCTAAATTGCCCTGCTCTAAATTATGTGTGTCTGTGTAAGTAAGTGATAGTTTGGTGCCCCATTCTGGGGACACAAGTTCTGGTCTAGGATTGAGAAGAAGATGAGATGAAAGTATAACTCAGTTAATATATTCTGCAGAAAACAGAGCCAGAATTCTGTGACACATTAATTAATTAGAAAAGTTTAAATGGTAGTGTACAATTGTTCGTCAAATATTTATTTCATTTTGTTACTTTCTTTTCATGTACATGCTTTAGCTCATTACCCAACATTGACAAACTTTTTGTAAAATGGCATGGCATGTTAGTTTGATCGTCATGTTTGTTTTCCCTTCACTTCATTTACACTAAATAATAGCAGGTGGATTATCTGCTGTAAATGATCACTAGGTAGGAAGTGAGTAAATGTGTGATGCCATATGATGAAGCTTGCTAAGGCCTCTTCACACCTAAACTCAATGTTTTTAAAGCAGATAGGATACCTGCCAACATCCTCGCTTTGAATAAAGTCAAGATCATCTACATTCATGAGATTATTTTGTACATACAGATGATATTTTAATTACATCCATCCATCCATGATCCATTACTGCTTTATTCTCTACTAGGGTCACGGGGGGGGGGGGGGGCAGATGCACCCAGGACACACACTCACTCACACACACAAACACACTCTATATGGGGCAATTTTGGAGAATTCAATTGACCTTAATCCATGTTTTTGGACTGTAGGAGGAAACCGGAGAACCTGGAGGAAACGCATGTGGACACGGAGAGAACATGGAAACTCCACCCTGATTGGGATTCGAACCGGGAATACCTAGCGCTAAGAGGAGAACGTGTTAACCACTAAGCCATTGTGCTGCCCATATTAATTACATTATAATCCTAAAATCAATGACTTGAGGAATAAAGGGTTTTATATTAGTATTTCATACCGGTGAATTATGACCATATTAAACATGTGGCTCATTGTACCTTTACTGCTCACCATTTTTCATTGTACCCTTTTTGGTAAACAGAGCCATAACAAAACACAAGTACAGCAGTGTTAATATCAAATGGATCTGGAAAATCCATCTTTTTTTCCTTAGGTCTTTAGTCTGCAGTGGTTCCGACAGTTTAGACGTGAGCAGTGTGAAGCTTCATCATCCTGACAGCCATCTTCATCTGAATAGGAACACCCCCACACAGTAATATTTCTAGAAATGTCTCTCTCTCGCGCTCTGTCGTACAATGTCTGTCTCATGTGCCTCTTTGGGTGAGAATAGGCATGGTTGAGGTGGCTGGTGCTCCCTGGTGAGGTCCATAGTGAGTCTAAGTTTTTAGACAGCTGTTGTGCGGTGCTGGGAGATGTGTGTGCGAGCGCGAGGCCTGCTCTCACCCTCTAATGATATCCCTCTCTCACATTCCTGCCATAGCAGATCACTATTCCCTTGTCTGCTCCGTGGGGCCGAAGAGATCTGCATTTGGCTGGCTGTGCACATTCCTCACCCTCTCTACATCAACACCCGTGGCCTCCCTCTCTTTTTCTTCATACTGCTTCCTGGCTTTCCGCGGGATCATGCTGTGGTTCTTTATATATATATATATATATATATAAATAATATCTCCATTTTCCCCTTCCTCTCCTCGGCAGCATGCCCAGCTACAAACCATTTAGTTTGTGATATTGATGATGGCATATGACTGCGTTTACAACTGAGGTGATGAGTTTATCTTGACAAATAGTTCAAATATTACAACCAACAGTAAAATGAAGTCAGAGTTATTTATACTTGCTCAGTATGACTATTTTAAAATTGACTACCGAAAGATTGATTGTAAATCAATATCTAGTTAAAGCTTGTGTTTCATTATGTTGAAATGAACAAATATGTTCAAATAATGGGATATTCCATCATTATACACTATGAGACGATGCACAGGAAGAAGAATATATGGTTGGATATAATTAAAGTAAGATAAATAATCCAATAATCCTTTCTTTTGGCTGATTAAAACAATTTTTTAAATGTGTGGATCTCCGGTTGTTGAATTCTGCTCAAATATCATTACCTAGCAATATTATTAACACTTAAAAAGTAGCTTTCTTTTTTCTGTCAGTTATTGCCATCTGTCACGATTCGCCACCGATGCGGCATAAAAAGAACATCCAGAAGACAGATGCAGAAGTGATGAAGGGTTTAATGAGCACAAAGCATTGTAAAAACAGAACACCTACGCACACAGACAACTGATGTAACTTAAACTGACAATCACGCAGGGCTTCAATAACACAAATTAACGCACAATGCGACCAAATACAGATTATCCATCCAGTCTTGGGGGGGGGGGGTCCCCATGCCCATCCAGGGGACACAGACACAGGGCCTCTCAGTACTAGGGATTCCCGGTTTGAATCCCAATCTGGGTGGAGTTTCAGTGTTCTCCCCATGTCCGTGTGGGTTTCCTCCGGGTTTTCCGGTTTCCTCCCACAGTCCAAAAACATGGATCAAGGTCAATTGATTTCTCCAAATTGCCCCGTATTGACAGTGTTTGTGTGGTTGAGTGTGCGTCCAGTGATTGATTGGCACCCTGTCCTGGGTGTATTTTTTGGACTGTGGGAGGAAACCGGAGAACCCGGAGGAAACCCATGCGGAGAACATGGAAACTCCACCCAGATTGGGATTCGAACCAGAAATCCCCAGCACTGAGAGACAAACATGCTAATCACTAAGCCACCATGTCACCCAACACAGATTATTAAAGAATTAAAAACGACTAAAGATCAATTAACTCAAACAAATATTAATAATTACAAAGCAAGTAATTCTGATACTTAAATTTGATTGGCTGAGCCGTTTCTCCAGCCATGCCATTATTGACAATACCACACACCTCTGACCGCTTCACATTCGTATCAATGTGTGAAATACAATACATTAGTTTAAATCATTTAAATCACAAGTTATAGAAATACAGGTTAATATAAACAGGAAGCCGATTCCTAGTGAGAACAAATCCTGTAATTGTTACTTAACGATCAGCAGCAATCAAAGTGAAGCACACATCGGGAATTAAACACAGGATCAAACCTCTTGATGGGAGTTGCTAACCCCTGCACCACCATGCTGTCTGCCAATTTGTAGTTAAACATTTGGAGGTTTTAGTGACTTTCTGTTTGGATAATTCATTAACTGCACTGTTTTGTTAATGATACATTTATGCAACCCTTTCTGAGCCTTTAATTAAGCATGTTTGCCCAAGGCCAAATATTGCAGGGAAATCTTAAAATCCCCAAGACTATTTTTTGTTTATCTTTTTAAATGGTTGGTGTGATGGTTGACATGAACTTTACCTGAAGTTGTTGATATTTCTGTGTAATATTATACCCTTCACTGCTACCACATAATTAAATAATAAATAGGTTTTCATTAGATGTACAGCAGATCCTGATATTGTACTTCGTGGGTGTATAAGACAGGATGCTGCTTTTATTAATTTAACAATATTTCACCATCTAGTTTAAATACAGGCGGCACGGTGGCTTAGTGGTTAGCATGTTCTCCTCTCAGCACTAGGGATTCCCGGTTCGAATCCGCATCTGGGTGGAGTTTCCATGTGCTCCCCGTGTCTGCATAGGTTTCCTCCAGGTTTTCTGGTTTCCTCCCACAGTCCAAAAACATGGATCAAGGTCAATTGAATTCTCCAAATTGCCCCATATAGAGTGTCTGTCTGTGTGAGTGAGTAAGTGTGTGCCCAGCGATGGATTGGCATCCTATCCTGGGTGTATCTGCCCAGCGCCTGAGATGTTCTTCACTTGATGGGCATGGGGAACCACCCCGCCTGTCTGCCTTTTAAAATATTTAACCTTCTCTGGATGGTAAAGCTGTTGCGAGGGCTAGATGTTGTCCGAGAGTGTGAAAGCAGAAAACACCTTGACCTTGTGTCTAATGAGCGATCTGTGATAGATAGTTGTGCCAACTCCTTCACTTGCCTTTCTGTGAGGCTGTCCAACTTTTCAGACACAGATAGATTAGTCTTTGTTTTTCCTTGCACCTTCACCACCAAAATTAATCTTTCCCGAGACCATCCTCCAGATGCCGGGACGACAACGCCGGGGCCAGCAGGTGATAAACTCACACGCCAAGGGTAAATGCATTGAGGCCTGCTTGAATATCACTGCCTCAGACAGTTGCTGAAAGGAGATGTTTAAATTCATAGCTATTGGTGCAGCTTTCACCTTGTGTTTCATATAGCAGTATATTGTTTAGCCCTACACCTCTGGGTGCAATTCATCTTTCCACATCATTTTCTAAATGAAACTACCAGCAGTGCACCTGAGTAAAAACCCTGTTTTACATCTCCCAAGGCTGAATGCAGAGTTCCTTATGGTAAAGCTTTATAGAAACAATGCACATTTCGTAAGTACATTTGAAATCAACACATTATGATCGTTATGATGTATATTTATATTTAATAAGCAGTAGAGGAGTGAATAGTGCTGTCCGCACATGGAAAACAGGTCCTGGGTTTAATTCCTGGGTTGATTGGCATGTTTACGTTCTAGGTTTTATCTTGCATGTCTGTGTTGGTTTCTACCAGGAGCTCCAGTTTCATTTACATGAGTTAGAACGTGTGCATGAATGTGTTTATCTTCAGCCTGTATGTAAAGTTTGTTTATCTGCGTTTTAAACAACTCTCAAACTGAACAAGGTATTTACTTGCTTTCTCTTGATTTGCACCGGGATAAGCTTCAGCACTCTCAGCAAGTTTTTATTTAGAATACACTGCTTAGAAGATAAATTTATATGAAAATGTGTTTACTCGTTTACAAACATGCAATCATCCATCCATCCATTATCTTCCGCCCATTATCTTCGAGGGGGGGGGGGTCCCATGCCCATCCACAGGAGAATATTTTGAGCACTTGACAGGGCACACACACTCTATATGGGGCAATTTGGAGAATTCAATTTTACCTCCAATGCATGTTTTTTGCCCCGTGGTAGGAAACCGGAGAACCCGGAAGAAACACCTGCGGACACTAGGAGAACATGGAAACTCCACCCAGATTGGTATTTGGACCGGAAATCCCTAGTGCTGAGAGGCGAACGTGCTAAACACTAAGCCACCGTGCCACCAAAAAACACAACCATGTTCAGTTCATGAAAAAATTAACTGAATGTTCAGTTTTATTTAAAAAAAAATGTAGATTGGTGTTTATTTAGGATTTAAGATTATATAAACCCATTTATATGTTTGAATTCAGTTGTGAACATCAACAAAAACAAATCCACCCTTCAAAATTCCGGATTCAATAACATCAGGTTTGATCCTTCTACCAACATTTACATCATCCAAAGCAATTTAAACCATTTCCTTAAGAGTGTTATCTTTCTCTTCTCGAATTATTAGTCATTCGTATAACATACTTTCATATGTTAAGTCTCCACATGATCTGTGCTGTGAGGCCATATTCTGGTCTAATTACTACAGCCTGGGATTACAACTTCAACATGGCAGTAATCAGATGCTTCTCCTAATCCTTGAAATGAGGGGCTTTTGCAGGCTCAGTGTAGCAGATCTGTAATTCTTGCCCCCCTTAGCCAAAGATGTATAATTCTACTCTGAACAGTGTGGTGAGTGGCAAGGGATAAGGCCAGCAAGGAAGCATATGTTTTCACTCCAAAAAGCCTGTTTTGCCTCCATTACAGTCTGTTGATCTGAATTAGTTGATAGTGATCTGGAATGCACTTTGTCTCAGATTTCCAGTCATGATTAAAGTGCAAACTAAAGCTAGTTAAACCCGAGGAACATTTACATTGTCTTTTATTAATTATATCTTACTGGTGCTAAACAATAATTAACTAGAAAGTTATTCAGTTTAAAATGGGTTGATCTATTAAAATGTTCTATAACTCTTTTCGAGGAATTATAACATTTTCCAAATGTTCCAAATCCAAAACGGATTTCTAAACAATAAATATATATTTAGGAGTAAGCTATTGCCAGTACTTTAGAAGAATTGATTTTGCTGAGAGTATTCCATAAAGTCTTTATTTGTTCAGTAAACTAAAATCATGACCCGCTAATGAGCTGGAAACAAATACACATTAAGTTATGCACTGCCCCCGGGTGGCAGTGAGAAGGCCAAGGAGAAAGCATAAATCAAATGAGAAAGAAATTTATTAACAAACAACAACAAAAAAAGAGGGAAAAAAAAGCCTAAAGCCTTACACGCTCAGGCACAAATCAGAAATCTTTATTAATCCCTGGGGCGGAAATACAATAGACCTGTACAGCAGCGAGATCATGAAAGTCAAAACCCACTGAACCAACATGAATCTGGAATAATGTTGATGGAGTGAACAAATCAAAACCAAGTAAAAGGACATGTGACCTGAAAAAATATAAGCAGAAACGAAACAAAACCAGGAGAAAATGCAGAAGCTTTCAGAAAAAGAGAACAGTTTGTTGAATGTTAATCATTTAATATTTATATATTTGGTACTAATAATTACATTTACAAACACCTATAAAACATGTTCCTGACAGTGAGATAAAGTGCTCACGGTGCAAAAAATCCTGGGATAAAGCTACCTCGGCAAAAACAGACTCGTCTAAAATGCCAACGGTGCAAAGAGGTTGAGGAAAACACACAGCTCAATAGAGTTTAGGCGGCACACATTCTCTGAGCTGAAAGGTTCTAACAAATCCCTAGAATTGATAAACTCAAGTTGTGAGACATCAAGCTTCACAAAAACTGCCATGTGAGCTGACTGATTGAAATTTACATTTAGCAGACACATTTATTCAAAGCAACTTACAAATGAGAACACCACAAGTCAGTAATTACAGAAAAAACTGTGACACTGCATCTGTTTTATTATTTATATCAGGTGTTTGTAAAAGAGATGTGTTTTGAGTTGTTCCTTAACGATGCCATGTGACTCCACCTTATGGACAGAGTTGGGAAGATGGTTCCACCATTTTGCAGTGGTGATTGATACTGAGTGAGAATAAGCCCATGGTGAGGTGGAATCACCTAACGACATTCATCACTAGAATGAAGTGAATGAGTTGGAGTGTATTTTGAAAATATAGAGTGAAGGTAAGAGGGGGCAGATCCAGAGATTCGGGCTGCAGAGTTTTGAATTAGTTGTAGAGGCCTGATTGTGGAAGTTTTAGTGACCTGATTAGATCATTCAATACAAGCAGTTAGTAGAGTGAAGAATGTTTACCAAGTTACGATTCTAACTTACTTATAATGTCAGCTCACCAAAAGACTAGTTATTTAAAAGACAAGTTATGAAGTGAATTTTGCTGTGGTGGTTTAACGGCCAACTAGATAGGGAAAAAATCCTATATATCTATTATCTTCCACTTCATCCTCTACTAGTGTTGCGGGGGGGTTCCCCATGCCCATCCAGGGGAGAACGTTTCGGGCGCTGGGCAGATACACCCAGGACAGGGCGCCAATCTATCGCTGGGCACACACTCACACAAACACACTATATGGGGCAACCCACGCAGACACGGGGAGAACATGGAAACTCCACCCATATTGGGATTCGAACCTAGTGCTGAGAGGCAAACGTGCTAACCACTAAGCCACCGTGACGCCCTGAACGAAATCCTAAATTTTGCAATTGAAAACAACCTAAACTAACTTCAAATTAGTAAAATAGTGCAAAATGTTGGTATTATTGCAAATTAAATCTGTACCTTACAATATACAATGTATGCATGTGTTTGTGTGCATGTGTGCACTCTGCAAAGTGGGTGTAGCCACATAGAAATTGGTGGTTGTAATGATATACTCTTATAGCTTGACTTTAGCCCTATATAAAGAATAAATTGTTTAATAATGCAATGTAGCATCCTCTTTTATTTTGAAAAAACAACAGACTTTGTGCTGATGTGCATAATTGTACAAGCTTTACCACAACCACAAAATAAAAAGATCAGGATTTAGATTAAGATAAAAATCACAAGTGTCTTACACAATGGAAGTGTTTTAGGACCAGAACGCATAAATTTTATACTGGTTTCTGTATATATATATATATATATATATATATATATATATATATATATATATACACACACATACATACATATATGTATATATATATATATATTTCATTCATTATCTCTCGCTTTATCCTCTATTAGGGTCGCGGTGGGGTTCCCCATGCCCATCCAGGGGAGAACATTTCAGGCGCTGGGCAGATAGACCCAGGACAGGGCGCCAATCCATCGCTGGGCACACACTCACTCACACAGACACACTCTATATGGGGCAATTTTGTAGAATTCAATTGACTTGATCCATGTTTTTGGACAGTGGGAGGAAACCGGAGAACCTGGAGGAAACCCACGCAGACACGGGGAGAACATGGAAACTCCACCCAGATGGGGATTCGAACCGAGAACCCCTAGCGCTGGGAGGCGAACGTGCTAACCACTAAGCCACCGTGCCGCCTATATATATATATATATATATATATATATATATGTGTGTGTGTGTGTGTGTGTGTGTGTGTGTGTGCGCGCGCACGCATGTGTGTGTTATCCTTCTTGAACCCTTAGTGCTAAACATAGGCACGAACATGGAGTGGACTGCAAAATTGCAACTTGTGGTCTATTGCTAGTGTTTAATTACAGATCCATATTTGTAAAAGTAGTAAGACAATCTAGTCAGTATTTAGTGCATCATATTTTCTGCAGGAAAGGGCGGCACGGTGGCTTAGTGGTTAGCATGTTCTCCTCTCAGCACTAGTGATTCCCGGTTCGAATCCCAATCTGGAGTTTCCATGTTCTCCCCGTGTCTTCATGGGTTTCCTCCGGGTTCTCCGGTTTCCTCCTATAGTCCAAAAACGTGGATCAAGGTCAATTGAATTCTCCAAATTGCCCCATAATGAGTGTGAGTAAGTGTGTGCCCGGCGATAGATTGGTGCCCTGTCCTGGGTGTATCTGCCCAGCACCCGAGACGTTCTCTCTCCCCCCCCCCCCCCCCCCCCCCCCGCGACCCTAATAGAGGATAAAGCGGAAGATAATGGATGTATATTTTCTGCAGGGTATGGGGAACTGGAAAGGTTTTGTTTGCCTTTGAACTGGAAAAAGACATTGCTTCCTTGCTTTCCCTACCCCAAGGAGATCTGACTACTGCCCCCTTATGGAGGTCCGTGGATTACATTACTAGGATGCAGTTCTTCTGGGTTTGCATGTTTGTAATTTAATTTTATCTGATGCTAATTACAAAGAATAAATGGTGATTGGTCTAAATATAACAAATGATCCAATATTCTGTGGTGCATTTGGTTATTGGTGCACGCTCGCTGTAAATATTAAACAAAAGTAAATGAGGTGGCACCGCCATCTTGTGGGGATTTTCGTAAGGGTTCAATGTACTTTCGGTCTCCAGATTATAAATATGTTGCTATTTTTGTGTTAATAACATTTAACAAATTCTATACACACCATACTGTTTAATTTAGTGTACACTCTAGTGCAGCATATGTATTTCTGTGGTATAAACTAATAGCGGTATATTTTATGAAATGCCAGGAAATTTGTAAAAAGTAGTAAAACTTCAGCTGAAAATGTCATAATCACAATTTTAAAGTTTAAATGAATTGAAAACTAAATTCACAAGATTGTTGTCTGATGGTGTAGGTTGTATGTAATATCAAACTTAATTGTTTACAGGTTTTAGTACAGGTTTTAATGATTGTTGGCGTGACCAAATGTAACAGTACTCACAGCTTCCAAAGTGTTTCACCTTTGTCTCTTTAAAAGTCTTAGGAATTATCAATGTATTTCTTTGGTGAATGTGAGATGGGGCGCTTTGATCATTTTGACAGATAAGACAAAAGTAGAGATGGCCATAATACACACAAAATCCAAACACAACATAGAAGCTCAAAAACTCACACTATGTCAACCATCAAGCATGATGTGATAATAATTTAGGCTTGTGTTTCTGATGCAGAACCTGGGCAATCGCTGAGTCAACCATGAGAAGCCATCTATAAGGCCATCTGCAGAAGCATGACTGAAACTGGATAATGCAACTGATTAATAACCCCAAGCACAACTTTAAATCTGTCACAGAATGGCTGAAAAAAATAAGGTGTTGCAATGACCCAGACAAATTCCAAAGCTCAACTCAACTGTTGAATGCTGTGGGGGGACCTTAAGGGAGCTGTATTTAATGCACACAAATCCCAATGAAACAAAGCACCATGACAAAGAAAAGTGCACCAAAACTCCTCCAGATTAATGTAGGAATTCAATTTTACTTTTTAAAGTTGGATTCATAAGCTATTGAGATATAAACTTAATTTTTTACACATACTGTTTGCTGTTTAGATAAATAATGACAGTGTAACATGGTGAGCAAGGGAGCCCATGGTTTTTGGAGAATGACAAAGCCAGGGCTAATTCTGCACTGTAGACACAGTATGTTTGGGTGTATGTGTACAAGTGTTTGTCTGTGCACATATTTCGTGAATGTGTGCGTGTTCCACATGTTTGCCAAAATTTCCCAAAATGCCCAAAGTCAACAATACAGAAGCTAAAACTAGCCCAAAATTGAAGGTGTCCAAACATAGATGTTTAAAACAAAAACTGGCACATAACTCAACACGGGCACATTAATAAAAGTTCTATTAGATTTACTTAGGTTAAGTTTTACTGTATTTTTTCTATTCTAAAAAAATGTTGCAAACTATTTGTATGCCTTCTACTTATACTACTACTAATAATAACAATTTCAATAAAAATAAACAACGTTTTAAATGTATGTAATAAATTAAAAGTAATTAACTTTCATATTATGGCAGATGAACAGTTTTCCCACTACAGAAAAGTTTAAAACCCTGACTTTTAAGTTTGTTCATGTTCCAAAAGAATTAAAGGCATAGACACACAAAATGTAATGTGTTATAATAGCAACTGTTAGGGCCATGGGCATCATGATGAAACAATAGAGGGCACTATGGCCAAGATTGAACAGATAGAAAGCGGGAAAATGGCTGAAATGCAAGAGAAACGCAAAGCTTTGCAGATGTGCATCCCTAAAATGGTTTAGCCAATCTCAGTTATTATTCGTCACCAGTCCCATGCTCAGGCCACAGAATACAAACTTCCTTTCATCAGAATTCCGAAGCTCCTGACTATGGCACATTTGAGACAACCAACTGAGAAGCCCAAGACCAAGACCGGTTGGCAAAAAACGACAAGACTTACACCATTACAGAGGAACAAGCTCATTCAGGCTTTCCCATCAAGTAGGAAAAAAGTAAAAGTGTAGCATACTATTTAGCTTTTGACTTAGTTACCAAAAATCTAGAGGCTATTCCTTGGTATGTTGTCAACTTGGTTGGGATCAGAACACAGGAATGATACAGCATCCCTGGAGGGTTTAGGGTTGTGCTCAAGGACGCACATTGGTAACTTCAGTGGACCTGGGATTTGAACCCACAACCTTCAGACTGACAGCGCAACCACTGAGCTACCACATCCTTGAAACTTAAAATACCTTTTACATTCATAAAGTTACAAGTGTTGTCAAAATTTACATAATAAATGTTCCTCCTTGCATTGCAGTAAGTGGGGCAGAGGTTCATCAGTCACCAAAAAAATAAAGCTTGGAAAATAAAACTGGAGGTACTGCAGTGCATCACTGCTTAAAGGAATACTGTTATAAAGGGCTAAAGGTGTTATTCATGAAGAAATACCCTTACCACAAGCTAAAGCTATAAAAGTGATTGACTTGAACTGAACACAAATAAATAAGATATAAGATCTGTGTGCACTAAACACCAGTCTAAGGAAACATATCCAGGACTTTAACAAACCCGATTCTGCTACACTTCATAAAGCATGCTGGTTATTCACCTCTGCTTTCTCCCCCTTATCTATTGTTACATACATACATACACTATATATATATATATATATATATATATATATATATATATATATATATATATATATATAGTGTGTGTGCGCCACTGTACATACAGTACCAGGTTGGCATATTACAGCACAGGTGATTAAGGTGTATTGGCCAGGATTCAAACTTATAACCATCCTGATGTAATGGTAGAAGCACTCACCGTTGCCCTGCTGGATTAATGAGGCAAATGTGGACTGCAGAAGAGTAGCGAATAGTGAATTCATATTGATTACACAATTCCAGAATTTAAAAAATCAAAGGGTGCCATCTACTGAGTTTTAATAAATGAATCACATTGCCACAGTTTAGCAAACAACAACCCAGAATAAACAACATATTTAAGTCTATTCTAAACCAATAAATTTGATTCAAAGTCTGAAAATAAAAAAATAAAAACAGGTAAAACGTTGAAAAGCTCTCACCGGCACAATGTGGTGGCGTAGACTGTCTTCTGGAGTCCTGTGATTTAATCACTGAGCTTGACTGAAGTAATCCTGGGTTCAAGATAATGTAGATGATGAGGAGGTGATCATTAGAGTGGAGGCTTAATGAGTTGAGATTATCTCCTCTAAGAAATAATTATCAATTTTTAGTGACCAACAATCACTAACTCAACATATACAAAGGAAACGAAATAGAAAACCAAGAAACTTTGTTGAGATTACAACAAAAAAAAGCTTCAGTAAGGAATGAATTCACAGCTTTCTCTAATTTCCTAAACTACCACCTGGTTACCTTTAATGACTAGTAAACTGGGCCTAAAACTGCCACCTAGTGGATGGGCTGCGTATTACAACACAACCGGTGACTAACTATTAGGCTTTTTGCAATATATGAAACTAGGGTTGCCACCCGTCCAGTAAAATACTGAATCATCCCGTATTTGACAAATAAATGTTTCCTCCCGTACTGAAAAAATACGAGACGAGATTTGTTCTGTATTTACATTATTGTCTAATAAACATGTCTGACAACATTAAGCTAAACTAGGGTGACCAAATGCCCGTATTTCCCGGGACATGTCCGTATTTCACGTCCTGTCCCAGGCGTATATATATATATATATATATATAGGCGGCACAGTGGTTAACATGTTCGCCTCTCAGCGGGTCGAATCCCCATCTGGGTGGAGTTTCCATGTTCTCCCCGTGTCTGCGTGGGTTTCCTCCGGGTTGTGAGTGAGTGTGTGCCCAGCGATGGATTGGCGTCCTGTCCTGGGTCTATCTGCCCAGCGCCCGAAATGTTCTCCTCTGAATGGGTATGGGGAACCCCACCGAGACCCTAATAGAGGATAAAGCGGAAGATAATGAATGAATGAATATATATATATGACGTAATTTGCATTGATTGTATTGGTGGGCGCGCCCTTAACATGCGTCCACGTTCCCGATTGGTTGAAATTCAAAAAGCCCGCCTCTCCCCCGATAACAGACAACACAGCCATCCAATGTCGGATTATAAAACACATTAAAAAAACTGCAGTCTGACTTTCAATAACAATGCGGGACAACGTCTCAATTTGCGCTGCGGGTGAAAAGTAACGAAATTGCATGAGCTGGTCATCCTACTGAAAAGCCACCTGGACACCGACAAGCAAACAAGAACCAAAGATCATCTCTACAGTACAGCAAAATATATTTTTTCGACTTTCAAATGAGAACATTACAAGTAACAACATTACAATTACAAGTCAATAGCTAATTGTTAATTAGTTTATTTGTTTTTGTTTTTATTTATTAGTATTTTTTTTCCCAACAGCCTACATAACATACAATATTTAGTTAATTACTGAGGGTAACTGAGTATCATGTTTTTTTGGAGTTGAGCGTTGTTGTTAACTTTTGTTGTTAAGTGAGGGATGATACATTATTCCTCCCATCCGCCCCCCCCCCCCATCCATTATCTTCCACTTTATCATATATTAGGGTGGGGGTTCCCCATGCCCATCCAGGGGAGATACACCCAGGACAGGGCGTCAATCTATCGCTGGGCACTCACTCACTCACACAGACACACACACTCCATATGGGGCAATTTGGAGAACTCAATTGACTTGATCCATGTTTTTGGACTGTAGGAGGAAACCGGAGAACCCGGAGGAAATCCACGCAGACACGAGGAGAACATAGAAGTAATAATTAATAATTAAATAAATTCAATTATTAATGTAGTTGAACTGTTTGGATGACCTGACTTTCCTTCTGTCATAAGACAAATACTGTACAATTTAAATAACAATTTGTCTTCGCACTCCTCCCCTCTAGGTTACCTCAGCTAGCTATGTACTTAAATTTTAAAGGTTCATTGTCAACATCCACACAGATTTTATTAACAATTTAATTAACTAAACTTTAGAAGAAAATGTGTTCATTTGTAATAAAGCATTTAAAGCTTTAATTTGGACTAATTGTTTTCTTTATCAGCCCTTAACTTACAAGCTGGCACAAAAAATAAATCAGAGCATCATGCCCACTATAGGAGTTGGGCCCATGGACACACACACACACACACACACACACACACACACACACACACACACACACACACACAAAAGCGGAAGTCATCATCGCTGATAATGTTATAATGATCTAATGATATGTCTGCTTTTCATATTCCATATCTGTCACATTTTCTAATTTGACAGATAACTGCAATGTTGTTGAGTTCACACCGAGTTAGTCTATTCAGAGTGTGAGTGTGTAGTTAAACTACACAAAAACAGTGATTATAACACATTGTATTTATGTATATCTGTATGCACTGTTACCCTGCTGATCATTATTATTTACATTAGTTTACACCATGGTAACTTATTCTAGGATCACAATATATTTACACAATATCTTTTACAGATAAACAGTCTCTTGTGTGTATTTTATGCATTAATGCATTGATTATTTACTACCTATTTTAAAGGTAGTAAATATAAAATAAATATACTTTTTTCGCTAATTATTGTGATGTATTAATATTCATAAAGTATTATTTTATTAGTATTAGTATTAGTATTACATACTTCGTGTTAAATGATTAGTTTTTCAAATGAATTCAGAAGATGGTTTTGTAATTGCATATAAAATAATAATATTAATTGCTGTTATTTATTTTCAAAACTAATACAAAAAAAGAAGCCAGGATTGGAGGCTACTGTCATGTTTACCTCTGTTAAAATATAGTACAGTTTTCTGTAATAATACGCTATGGCCACTAGAGGACAGTATGCCCAAAGTGAAATCTCTGTTGTAATAATATGGCAGGCCATAAAACTGCAATCTTTTTTGTACTACGTGTATAATTCATAAGAACCACCAAGTTTGGTTTCACCATCAAAACATACTACAATAAAGATGCTACACACTATCTTTCAGTTTAAACGTTTTGTTTAATTACTAAAATAAAATGCGGTTATGACTTCTCAATCAATGATAGGTCAGTTATACACAGTACATGTACTATTGCTTTCTTTCAAAAGTTGCATGGGTAAATTGGTTACAACAGCAAGTATACTCATGAGCGGAGAACTCTGAAGGAGTTCTCAACGTATCAGTGACTTTATTAACTGTGTGAAATTAAATAAAATTAAGTGGTAGTTGATGAGTAAAAAACTTATCACAAGTTATTAGCTGTCAGTCTGACAGCCGGTCAGTCAGTTTAGCCTTTTGCTGGCAGGTTTCTTTGTGAGGACATCTTTTGTTTATGTTCTGAGCAATTTAAGCAGTACAGATGTGAAATATGTACAAAAAACTGCAAAGCTTTAAAAAACTATTAATAATTACAAATACAAATATTATATTTAAATTAATGCCTTTTTCTCCAGTTTTCTACAGTCACAGTCCAGACATCAAATGATTTCTGTTGTGGTTTAAAATTCAAAATCTATGTGGAAAACTTTCTTGAATGATGAATAAGATCGATTCATGATACATGTTTCCATATTTCACAGTAGGCTTGTCTGCACAAAACACATATTGTAATCTTTATATATATATATTCCCGGTTCGAATCCCCATCTGGGTGGAGTTTCCGTGTTCTCCCCGTGTCCGCGTGGGTTTCCTCCGGGTTCTCCGGTTTGCTCCCACAGTCCAAAAACATGGATTAAGTCAACTGAGTTCTCCAAATTGCCCCATAAAGAGTGTGTGTGTGAGTGAGTGTGTGCCCAGCGATGGATTGGCACCCTGTCCTGGGTCTATCTGCCCAGCGCCCGAAACGTTCTCCCCTGGATGGGCATGGGGAACCCCACCGCGACCCTAATAGAGGACAAAGTGGGAGATAATGAATGAATAAATATATATATATATATATATATATATATATATATATATATATATATATATATATAGTATAAAAACATATAGTGAGGAAGTGCTCAGCTTGAGTTGTAATCTATTCATTTATGGATGTGTCTGGTCTGAAGAAGGACATAAAAAATCTGAGAATGTGTAAAAAATATACAGACCTTGTTATTTAGTTCCAGAGCACAGTGTTAAACAGCTTGCTGTCATGAACCCTGCTAACCCATCACAGGTGGATTCTCTTCAACTCTCGGTTTCTAGTCATACTGATCTTGCCACACAAATAGATTCACTGTTCATTGTTCTTATACCATGTACCAATCTTGATGCACATCAAAAACCTGTCCTGGTTCAATACAGTCTTCTCTGTAAAGGAAGTGAAAGCAACTTTATATCCGTTATGCTAATTGCCCTCCAAAGTATCAAGATGGTTATGGTTGTTTAGTCCATTGTGCTATAGGGTGTACAGCTCTATTTAAAAATGATTATGTTATAATGTTCTCTGTTCTGAAAAACTTTGTCAGTTGTGTGCAGATGTCAAATATAACATTTTTTGATTTATTGATTTACCAGCATCTACCACTATACTGTTAATAGACAGTACAACGTAACACTTTTGTTGGGCCAATATAGCCATAAACCTCCAATTTTCTTTTAAATATTTAGAAGTATAATGTTAAAACGATCTATTTAATTCTAACATGTTTCAGCAGATTTCGTAAACAGCACTATTTACAATTCTTATCTTTTTTTAAAAACTTTTTTACTACAGTATTTAAGGTGCTTTAACATTCAATTATTGATCACACTGTGTTTAAACACTAATACATCTACATTTTGTTAACAAAGATATAAATAAAAACTGTATGTATTGTTTATGTATCATCTTGTTCACTCAGCCTCATGAGCATTAAGTTAAAAATGTTTTTATAAGGACTTTTTTTTCTTTACTTTTTTTGCTGAACATAAACATCTAACATTTCACCACTGATGAAAATATTTATTCATTTGTCTATAATATTGCCCAGTGAAAGATAGATCAAAAAGTGAGAAAGATCAGAAAAAAGAGACAGGTGATAAAAAAACCCACCCCAAACTATGATCTAGAGCACAGTTTGAGAACCCGAAAAAAAATACACCTTAAGCAAAGCACATATATAACAACATAGTCACAGACATGGTCATGGTTTTCTGGACAAGCTGCCACATAGCGGCACTCAGGCCCATTATGCCAGACAGAGAGAGTAAAGCCGTGGAGGCTCGATGTCCTGGGTGTATGCCTCACATTAACATAACAGACAGTAGTGAATTTAATTTTGCACTTAATTTATTTTTATTTTTATTATATAGTGGTAGCGAAACCAACTCAAGCAAACCTGCTAGTCAGCCAGCATGTGACTGATTTTTAGGTTTTTACAGGTGGTAATGATGGTGTCGATAAAGCAGGCTGTAGAATTAGACTGCAGATGATAAATAGGAATGATAAATAATTAGTTTTGCTAAATATGTGTGTGGGCATGCTTAAAAAGAGAGGGCTGTAGCAGGGATGTGGGGGGTTGTGATCGGTTGCGCTATAGTACCTCACATATCTTTCATGCTCCTGCTCTGTTCCCCTTTCTGCTTGCCTGGCAGTCATGAGGGCACCCTCTGGATTGCCTCATTGTTGTAGCATGTTGGACTCTGTTATCCGATTATCTGTTCTATCGATTTTGCTTTCTTTATTTATTTCAGAGTTTTATCTTACCTCTCACTGGGTTTGCATTTATGAACAGAGATAGGGCGTCATAGTATGCTGGGGAGGTTAAAAGGGAGTGGGATTTGAAAGTGCATACATGGGGGAGACAGGCTACGATTTGAGCATTAAGACATAAAGTTTTTCTTGAATAAGCAGGCACAACAGACACATATGTATCGTGGTTTTAAATGCTACATTTGATTTAAAAATCACTTAAAATGGCAATAGATGCTTATTCTTCGATTCTTCTACTACTGAGGCAAAAAAGAAAAGAAATTGCTATGGATATCATATGTAATGTATGATATGTAATCATTAATAAAGAGTCCAACACTCTCACTTACAGCAATTTCTCAGAATGATCTTTTCATGTCTTTGTGGGTTACTTATAAAAAACCTGGGTTTCCTTGAACAGTCCAAAAACATGCTGGAAGGTAAGCAGGTGATCTAAAAATGCCCTAGGTGCAAATGCATGAATGTCTTTGTGTCTCTGGATCAGATTTCTCCAAGTTTTGCTATGTGAATGCTGAAGCACCAGCACTTCTCATGACCTTGTTATGAATATACTTAATAAAAAAGTCAATTATATTATAATTTTTTATAACATAATTATAAAAACAAGGAACAATAAAAACAAACTGTAGGCGGCATGGTGGCTTAGTGGTTAGCACACTCGCCTCTCAGGTTCCAATCTGGTGGAGTTTCCATGTTCTCCCTGTGTCCCCGTGGGTTTCCTCCCGAAGTCCAAAAACATGGATTCAAGATTGATTTAATGCTTTAAATTGCTCCATATAGAATGTGTTTGCGTGTGTGTTTGTGTGAGTGCTTTCAGCGATACATTAGAGCCTTGTCCTGGGTGCTGGGTGTATGCCCCCCTCCCCCGCCCCTCGTGACCCTAGTAGAGGATTAAGCAGAACATAATGAATGAATAAAAACAAACTGTAAAATGCTTTGCAAATCCTAATGAGTGCAGCAAATGTGTATACTAATTTTACATGTGCACTCTGTCCTGTAGATGGCAACAGAATATTAAATTTAAGTTCAATATCAAAAATGGGGATAAAATGAAAAATAGGGGAAATTTTCTAATACTTAATAAAACCCTTTTCCTTTGTTTGTTTGCATGTGTGTGCATAAGAGAGAGAGAGCGAGAGAGAGAGAGAGAGAGAGAGAGAGAGAGAGAGAGAGATAGAGAGAGAGAGAGAAAGAATATAAAAAGTGTATTGTTGTATATTCTCTTTTTTTCTACTACTATATTCCCTCCTGGGATCATACACCCCCAATACACCCCACCCCCCATTAAGGCACCCACACTCCACAAGCTCTTGGTTGCAACCCCCCATTTTCACTTTCCTATCTCTCTCTCTCTCTCTCTCTCTCTCTCTCTCTCTCTCTCTCTCTCTCTCTCTTTCTCTCTCTTTCCTTTCTCTCTCATACATTTTTGCCTGAAGCCCCAGGAGGCTTGAACAGCGCTGCCGGTTTACCGCGTGATTTGGAATGGTTTGTCTAAGTGAGAAGCAATTAGAGCAACGAACCCATTAATGCATGCATGGCATGGCAAAATCGTGGCAGGATAAGCAAGACTAGGGCGCCGGCCCCATAGGGTTTGGTGTTGCTCTCCTCTTTATCAGCAGGTAGAGAGCCACAACAGCAGCACATCAGCCCACCTCCCACAATACCATTACGATAATGAGATAATTGCTGTTCCTCGTTTAATCAGTTAGGCCTCTAGAACTCACACCAACTCAATGTTTGCCACCCCCAAAAAGGGAAAACCATGTTCACAAGTTGTGCTGAGTGGTAGGTGTGCATTTGATTTTCTTAGCTGGAGACTACCATAAACAGTTAAAGGGTTTCCTGCAAAGCCCCCACCACCATCACCACAGTTTCCATTGCAGATGATTATCAGCAGAAAGCAGCGAGCATGGAAATGTAGTGGGAGGTAAAGGTGTATAGGTGGGTTTAAGGGTTCCCCGTTGAAACCTGTAGTAACCTGCTTGGGTGTGTGGGGCAATTCTCTGTTCTTTTTTTTTTGTGAGGTCCTGAACACCTGATTTGTTAACTAGACATTCAACTTACTGATAAAAACAAAATTAAACTAAAACTTATTATTAATAGTCATTTGATAAAGAAGGGCCAGCAAAATGCAATAATGTGAGTATTATGGCTTAATCACTAATACACTGAGTGCAGAATTATTAGGCAGGTCGTATTTATAAGGATTAATTTCATTATCACACAGCTACAGGGCTGTCAGTCAATCCAAATCGTTAATAAATGGTAATCCCGAATATTTAAGAAAATAAAAGTAAGTAAGTCTTAGGATTATATCTATGTTTCCGTCAATTTAAAATAACAGTCATACAGCTTCCAATCATGAAGTATGACAGTTTTTTAATCTGTTGACAATCAAGTTTTTGTGCAACAGCAACCACAGCTGCTCTGACACACTTCAGAGAGGTGTACTTGTTTATCTCACCATAAATCTCCTGTTTATGAGGAATCCATAAGTTCAGAATAGGGTTTATGTAGGTGAAGAAGGAGACCATGCATTATTATTTCATCTTTGATGACTTTACTGGCCACATAGTTCTTTGTTCTTTGCAGCATGTGATGAAGCATTGACCTGCATAAACTTTATGGTCTTACTAAAAGATGAAGACATTTTCCTGATCAACTGCTTAAAAGTGTTTACAAACAACACAGTGTTTTTTTATTTATTTTGAGACCATCTTCAACCCAAAAAGTGATAAATTGATCCACTTTACCTACTGTGCTATGACTGCCCCATCTTAAAATCTAACTTGCTCATCTTTAATCATATAAGCCCATATTAGTACCTCACCTTCACATTGCTGAAGTTGAAGTAGGACTTTGTGTCTGATACTGATCAATCTGGTCCATCAGGAGTCACTCTTACCACCTTAGTCCATAAAACTAAAATTATATAACACAACACATAACACTATTTCATTTTTTAGAGTTTCAGAGTCTGCTTTCACCAACATAGTTCACCTGTTGAGCTTAAATGCAATAAACATTCAGGTTTATACAGCTAGGGGGAAATATAAAAATGATGAAGTGGTCAAAATAGTCAATTCTTTCATCTTGTTCTAATTTGGAGTAGCCACAACAAAAAAAATCTGCATATTCAACATGGGATGCCCTTGCTGATGCATCCCTCCTATTTATCTGTGCTTGGGACCAACACAATATGTACACCCACAACTACTAGGTCAATTTAGTATCTCCAATTTATATATCAGCATGTTTTGAGATGTGGGAGGAAACCACAGACCCCTGCATGTCCCATTGGGAATTTAACCCTAGATCCTTTTGATGTTAAGAAGAAACACTAACCGCTGCACCATTGAGCCTTATACAAAACCAACTAAAAGCAATATAACTGCCCAGGTATAAATGCTTATAAAACAATACAATCAAAATTTATACAGAAGCCAGTTTGAGTTTGTGACTATATGCAAAGTGGGCTTAAAGGTGGAACCTCAAAGGACACAGTCCTGCCTTTCGTACCTTTTTTCCCCACAAAATACCAAAGTGGAATAAAGTCACAATCCCACCCTTAAACAAAGGATTCTCGGGTGGAATGGTGGTGTTGCGTGATTATTAAAAAATGAGAGACCTAGGAATGTGATAAGAGGTTAATTCTCTAGACCACTTAATTTAGGCCAGACACCTCCCTAACTGCTCTTCTTCAAAGGAGTTGATGAGGCTGTAAAAATATCTAAAACTAAAAAGATTAACAATAGGTTTGGGAAATCAGTAATAAAAAGAATTTAATTTAATTTTAAAGCATCAGGCTTAGTGGTCATGAAAAGTCTATTTTAATATCCCTTATACATAAACATTAGAATACAGTACCTATTTTAATAAAAAAATCTAAGCCAGAAAACATTTTTTTTGTTTCAGTTTAATTTTTAACCAAATTTCAGATTTTTAAAAAAACCCAAATTAATTTTTTAAATAAAGATTATGTTGTTTTCAAATTTAAAACTGTGAGCATGATGGCTTATATGGTAAGGTGTCTGATGGTTTCCAGTATAATTACAGGCATGACAAGACTGCTGCTGCTCTTAAGACCTACAACTAGATAATCAACCACTCATAAAAACACTAATTATTTTTTATACAAAGCGCAATAATGGTTTAATAGACCTTTAATTATGTCATATTTTCTTTTTTAAACAAAACAAAAATAATATAAGGCCACCATATGAAATATATTACATCACATGTCAGTGTTCCTGAATCAAGTGTCAGTGAATGCTACATTAAAATAAAAGTGTATATGTTTTCCCCTTAACACAGATGTTCATTTTGCTCTGACCACCTTCTTAAACAACGTAAAATAAAAAATACAATGGCACTCAATTGCTTTTATGTGCAACATTCCCAACTTGAATGCCTCTGCACACTTTACTGTCTTCTACATTAATTTCCTATTATGACATAATTAGTGTTTCTTGTTAAAACTGTTCACTTCCCAGAGGATTACCAATTCAACAAGTGATGAATGTTAATTTCTGGATACCCAAAAAACATCACAAGGTATAATTTAGGCAATTAAACATTAAGGATTTTGTCAGAAACCCAGTAGTGACTGGACTAATTTGACTAATAAGCTACCTGTGCGGATTTCTCTCTAAATTATTTTTACTGCTTTATTATTCATATTATAGATAAAATATTATTTTGTAATAATTTTGTCTTATGGTGGCTTGGTGGCTTTGTTGTTAGCACGTTCGCCTCTCAGCACTAGGGATTCCCGCTTCGAATCCCAATCAAGGTGGAGTTTCCACTGGGTCCTCTGGTTTACTCCCACAGTCCAACTGTGTATGTGCCCAGAACAGTGTATGTGCCCAGAGCCCGAAACGTTGTCCCCTGGAAGTGCATGGGGACCCTAGTACCGGATAAAGTGGATGAAAATGGATGGATGGATTTTTGTCTTATAAATATGGGTGAAAATCTGTGTGTGTGTGTGTATGTGTGTGTGTGTGTGTGTGTGTGTGTGTGGGTGTGTGTGTGTTCATGGGCTTCGATTACCACGACATTTGACATAGTTACTCTTAAAGACCATGCCTAGGTTTACATACTCTTTACAACCAATAAGAAGCTGCTCTAGATGGTTTACTACCTCTACCTGGTGAAATTACCAAGAAATGACCAATAATTCATAAATAAATAATGCTTACACTGATTGCAGAAAACATCATCACGTCATCACGAAAACTGGCTAGTCATAAATAAAACGTTGCTACTTGACAGAAAAAGTTTAGCTTTGATACAGGGCCCTTTCTGTTTCTGAGAGCTAAATGAAGGTACTACATGTCCTTTAGTTATGAGATGTGTGTGTGTGTGTGTGTGTGTGTGTGTGTGTGTGTATTTTATAAATGCATTTGAGGTCTTATAGAATCATATTTGTTAAATGCATATCATTTAGTTTTAATGAGATTTCCGGTTGTATCGTTATGATAAGAGTAAGGTGATGGTTAATGTTAGGTTAGTAGTTGTGGTTAAGGTTTGGGTAAGTCTCCACAAAATAAATAAAAGTCTGTTGAGACTCCATGATGCATAAAAACTGTGTGTTTGTGTGTGTGTTTGTGTGTGTGTGTGTGTGTGTGTGTGTGCCCTACATTAGACTCGGAAACCTGTCTAGACATTTTCTCTTCTTTTGCCAAATAGGTGCTAGATGGGATTAACGCTTGCTTTGAAAAACGTACATAAATAAATAAAATGCAAATGTTGTTTTTATTTTATAACAAAGTTATTTATAATAATATTTAAAAAGCAGTCATATTAAACATTTTGAATCACATTTTATATATGGTTAAATTTTGTTTATTTATAGTCTATCATCTGTTACTACTGAATTATAGATGCTACAAAGAAAAGCATATGGAAACAGATCGTCATATGTTCACATTAATGTATTCATAAGGGAACAATATGCCAGTTTGGTGATGGTCATGGATCCACACAAGAACATATAGCTTAAAGCCCATATTTTTATTCAGTTACTTAGTAGCTATTGGTATTTTAATTTCTCTTATTAGCGATTAAGTTTAGTTTTATCTGGTTTAGTGAAACTTTATGTTGGTTAGTAAATTAGACATATGGTTATTGGTATTGAAAAGCTTTTCTAAACATAAACATGTAAGAAAATACTTTAAATAATTTAAATGTAAATACTGTAGCTTTCACAGTCAGTCAGCACAGCCTTATGTCATGGCTAGCACCTGTTTGAACTTTATTGTTGAATGTGCAGTGCTACAAAGTGATTATTATCATTATCATTATTACTATCAGAATTATTTTGCTAAAAGTGATGGTTTCACTGTAAAAGTTTATTACATCTTACAGAGTGAGAGGATGAAAAAAGGAACATAAAAGGAAACATAAAAGATAAGGGAACTTAACTAAACATCACACAGCAAAGCTACATGATAATCCCCTACAACAGGCAGTGGTATTTGGAAGCGGCTGCTTCCAGCAGTCTAGACAGTGTTGAGATGAGCAGGAAGCAAAGCGTAAGGCTGGTAGGTTACTGGAGGGCAGCTGTCAGCATGAGAAAAGCGTGTTAGGCACCCAGAAACAAACACACACATACACAGACACACACACACACACACACAACAAGAGAAGGAGGAGGAGGGAATGTGGGATAGTGTTGTCAAGGAGGGTAGTCAGACAAAAAAAAAAAAAAAACAAGGAAGTGCATTGAAACCTAGAAATTGGGGTGACAATGGGAGAACAGGTGGAAGGGGAGTGGTTAGACATAAGAGGAGAATAAAAGCAGGTGCCAAATCATAAACCCGGGTGTTAAAGTAGGATAGTCATGCTTAAACTGGTGAAATAGCGGTCAAGGATATTAAAGGTTAGAACCCACAAGCACTTTTCAAGACCAAACACCATCAGGTACTGGATATATTTACCTTGATGGACGTCCTATTGGGAGACAACTTTAAGGATGCTGACAGATTGTAAGGTGGCTTTGAACCATCTAATAGTCATTGAGTTCAAAATGGAATATGGTATATGGGTGCCAAATTAGGATACTAGCTAGCATGAACCAGTGTCCTGGCGGGGCGCTATTTAAGTTCTATAGAAATTAAGCTGGGCGTGGGAACACAATCTTGGTAAACCAGACCCTTTTACTGAACTGAAACAATGTGAGCATCAGTGGGGTGATTCTTGGATGCTTAGGCGGGAAAAGGTGTAAAGGCAGAAGTGCAGAGAGACACTCTATATGGGGTAATTTGGAGAATTCAATTGACCTTGATCCATGTTTTCGGACTGTGGGAGGAAACCGTAAAACCCGGAGGAAACCCACGTGGACCTAAGTAGTTCTGCTGTTTAAAAGGCTGTTGAAATGCATGCAGCAAAATTAACTTTACCACACATAATAACTAAAGAAAAAGATGGTCATTAAACTCATTAACTGATATCTATAATAAAATTCACTGTGATACTAAATCAGGAGCATCTCAAAACTAATAAATTAATAGTTTTTTTTAATGCAATTATGGCAGAATGTTTAATGTTTAGGGCATGGAATATAGGATCGTCCAAATCTGGAACCTAATTCCTGGTCACACTCCTAATTATCAAGGAACAACTATTCACTAATTCCAATGCTAGAGTGTAACTTAATCAATGCCCACCCTAAGAACAGCGTGTTCTCTCACTTTATTCCTGTCCCAGGCATTATTCTGTCCTCTCCTTCCACCAAAGTCACTCAGGGTCTTCTGTTCTCCGCTGAGAATATCGCTCAGCTTTGCCCCTGTACTAATGTCATTCAGCCTTCTTTTGTAATTTGTCTTACTTCGTTGTTCCTCCACCATCTTCCACCATGGATATCGCTCCTCTTGTCTGGTAATCTGCCATAATTGTGTTGCCTTCTGCCTTCTTACGAACCTCATTCCTAATCATGCCTCCTAGATTATGAATTTAAAAACCTGGGTATGGGACTTTCTGAATTGTATAAGATGCATCCATTTCGTTAATGTGTCATTTCAACAAGTCGTTTCTGTCTGATTATTTTATACACCTTTGCCTGTTCAGATTGCTGTTGATCACATCTGTGACATTTTGCATATTTTATAAATAAAGCCCATTTTGTTTTATATCTTGTGATTTCCTGTGATCTCCTGCTGTCCAGCATATATTTCTATATGCTATAATATAAGTTCAAAATTTCCGTTGTATGGTAACACATGCGTCCCTTACCTGCACTAGGATTGTGTTTTGTTTTGTACATTTAAAGCAGTCCAATTATTTCTTCTGTAACAAAATAATTCGTTCAACCTCATGTAGGCTACAGCCTGAAAACTTTATTGGTTAGTTGATGAGTCTCCAGTGACCGCTGATTGGTGAAGGCCAACTGGGTCTGTAATAAGTGGTAATTGGATGAGAGCTGTGCTGAAGCTGCAGGAGTCTTTGTGTCTTGCTGAGACTTTAAATGCTGCTATAGGTGAGGCCACAAGGTACAAACCACTCCTCAGCATGGTGATAATGTCACACCGTTGCTGTCTCCATGCCTATATCCAAGCACCAGCCATAAAGCAGCTGCCACAACTTGACACCTATACAACTATGCTGCGACAGGGATTTAATATTCCCTCTCTCTCTCACTCGCTCTCTCATTCTGTTTCTCTCTCTCTCATACACATACATATATATACACCCAACTACATACACACACACACACACACACACACAATTTTGTATAATTCACTGGATGCTAAGGTTATCCTGTCCAGTTCTAAGCATGTTTGAAGTTCAAATAAGTTTAAGTAGTTTATTTATATAGCACTTTTTACACCAGTACATCGTCACAAAGCAGCTTTACACAATGAAAAGCCTTTAAACCCCCAAAGAGCAAGCCGAAGCGACAGTGGCAAGAAAAAACTCCCTGTTAGGTTGTTATTTAAGGAAACCTTGGGAGGACCAAGACTCAATGGGGGACTAATCCTCCTTGAGTGGCAAGGCAGCAACAACAGTGTAGGACACTAATGTAGATATTTATTCATTCATTATCTTCCGCTTTATCCTATATTAGGGTCGTGGTGGGGTTCCCCATGCCCATCCAGGGGAAAACGTTTCGGGCGCTGGGCAGATACACCCACGACAGGGCGTCAATCTATCTGACTGGGCACACACTCACTCACACAGACACATGTCTGTGTGAGTGAGTCAATTGTGGAGAACTCAATTGACTTGATCCATGTTTTTGGACTGTGGGAGGAAACCGGAGAACCCGGAGGAAACCCACGCAGACATGGGGAGAACATGGAAACTCCACCCAGATGGGGATTCAAACCGGGAATCCCTAGTGCTGAGAGGTGAACGTGCTAACCACTAATCCACCGTGCCGCCTTGCAAATATTTAACAAATAGAAAAACTCTAACGACTGGAAAACTATATGTGAGTCCATTAAATGGGTTCTGCAGGACCGCCAGTCCAATTAATATTCAGGTTCCATCCAGTATTCGTCAAAAGAAACAGACAAGGAAGGCAGTTAGAGCTAATAATAAAGCACAGCATTTAATTAATAAGTAATTAATTGACACAGTGCAGCATGTGACTTCGGCATCACTGACTAGAGCAGCATAACTAAAAGTGGCAGATACTGCAGACTCCCCGGAACAGCATCATTTCAGTGCCACACCCCCCATTAATGACACCCCCGTTTACTGTCATTGTATTTATTATCTTAACTATTTTGCTCATAGTTTACTTAAGTGTAAAAAGTCTGGGTAAAAAATGGGTAAAACAGTTAAAAGTTCAGTGGTACGAATTACAGACGATAGAGTTCATCTGTTTACATATAATTATATTTTTTTCACATTACATGTCTTTACTAGGGCAGCATTGTAGCTTAGTGGTTAGTATGTTGAGTGCTGGAGATTCCAGGTTCGAATCCCAATCTTGTTTTTTCCCCGTGTCCGTGTAGGTGTCGTCCAGGTCCTCCGGTTTCCCCCCACAGTCCAAAAATATGGATTCAAGGTAAATTGAATGTTCTAAATTTCCCACATAGAGTGTGTCTGTGTGAGTGTGTGGCCAAAAATAGATTTACACTCTTTTTTTGAGTTTTGAGTGTATATGCCCAGTGCCCGAAACGTTCTCCTCTGGATGGGGATGGAGAACCCTCCCACCCCCACAAAACCTTATAGAGGATTAAGTGGAGAATAATTAATGAATGAAAATATTTACTTTATACCTGTATGCAAAATTTGTAGACCTCTTGTCAAAATATATATTTTTTGTATCTTTTACTAACATTTAACATCTTAAAGGATTGGACACCATTTGAGTCCGCAGTTAATAACTATCTTTTGGCAGAAAGCAAACTCATTTTCTATTCAGCTTAACAATTTGTAACATTTTTGATAAAAAATTTAAATTTCCTTAACATTTAAAACATTGTTCTGAACAAAAAAAATGCAATTCTATGAATATTAAGGGTTGTTGCGTTATATTCTTTCTAATTTTCGCTGATGTTAATGTCAGGGGAATGTAATGATCACTCTAAAAGCCTTGTGTCATATGCCAGAACAAAATCATGACCTGAGACCAGATTTTTTGAGCATATATATAAACATTACATGCACAATATTGGCTGATGTAGCTGCCATCATATATGATATAGGACACCGCTATGGTCTCCTTCCACGCTATATGTCTCACCCTGGTTAATCTAGGCTGCATAAGATTATTGGTTGAGTCAACTCGTTTACCTAGTCTTTGATTCAAGCTTTACTAATCTATCATCGTCTGTTCCTTAAAACCACTGCTACACATCGGGTTGTGTCTGTTCTGGTAGTCTATTGTTTACATTGAAGAACAGTTAAACTATATTAAAGATATGAAATGCAGTAGTTTTCAGTGGCTCCTTGCTAATCGTACTTGGAGATTAAATCTACAGTGAACTAAAAGTCACCTAATTGCTGCATGTTTAGCTAGTGTTTAAAAACTAATGTTGACATTGTGGATGATTGGTATACCTTTAACAGAAGGCTTGGGCTTTTAAAATGGAATGCTCTCCACCTCTCTGGGAAGGTTGCTGTTCTCGTCAGCAAACATAGCAGACAGGATATTTAGGTGTAATTAGTGATAATTGACTATCCGGAGTTGACGGAGCTTAATTCTCTGTCTGTAGTTAACCTTATGACACCATCAGTGTTTACATCTGACCTTTTGGAGTTAGTGTCTATTGGATTGTGCAATAAAATAAAATAAAATAAAATAAAATAAAACACACACACACGCACACACACACACACATTCATTCATTCATTCATTCATTATCTTCCGCTTTGTTCTCTATTAGCTCTTTTAATAAACTCTCTTTTACTACTGTGCGGCACGGTGGCTTAGTGGTTAACACATTCGTCTCTCAGCGCTAGGGATTCCCAGTTCAAATCCTAATCTGGGTGGAGTTTCCATGTTCTCCTAGTGTCCGTGTGGGTTTCCTCTGGGTACTACAGTTTCCTTCCACAGTCCAAAAATATGAATCAAAGTCCTCCAAATTACCTCATTATAGAGTGTGTCTGTGTGAGTGAGTGTGTGCCCAGAGATAGATTGGTGCTCTGAACTGGATGTATCTGCCCAGCACTCTTCACTGGATGGGCATGGGGAACCCCCCTACCCCTACCTAACATAGTAAAGGATAAAGCGGAAGATAATGGATGGATGGATGGATGGATGGATAAAAAAAAAATTGGTTTTGCAAAGAACAATTATATACAAAACTTAAAAGTGGGGTTTGGCATGCCCACTTTCACCATTAAGCCATGACTCATACCACACCTTAAGAGGGAACTAAATACAATGTCAATACAAGAACATGTTGATAATTATCTGAACATGTGGAAATGTAGGAAGAGAACACATGTAAACAAACCCAAGCTTTAACAACAAAACACAGACATAGGATTTAACAGAGAGGGGATGTTTTGTGACAGTGATTATGATTATTATTTTTAAGCTATTTCACCATGGAACGGCATGGTGACTTAGTGGTTAGCACGTTCGCCTCTCAGCGCTAGGGATTCCTGGTTCAAATCTCAAATCTAGGTGGAGTTTCCATGTTCGACTCAAGTCTGCGTGGGTTTCCTCCGGGTTCTCCGGTTTCCTCCACAGCGCTCCACAGCGCCTGAAACTTTTCTTCTGGATGGGAAAGTGGAACCCCCCCCCCCCCAGTAGAGGATAAAGTAGAGGATGGATGGATTACAATAATACAAGATCAAAAATCATAACACAATACTAAAAATTGTAAAATTGCTATATTTGGGGGGCAGCACGGTGGCTGAGTGGTTAGCACGTTCGCATCTCAGCACTAGGGATTCCCGGTTCGAATACCCATCTGGGTCGAGTTTCCATGTCCTCCCCGTGTCCGTGTGGGTTTCCTCCAGGTTCTCCAGTTTCCTCCCACTGTCCAAAAACATGGATCAAGGTCAATTGAGTTCTCCAAATTGCCCCATATAGAGTGTGTTTGTGTGCGTGTCTATGTGAGTGAGTGTGTGCCCAGCGATAGATTGGCGCCCTGTCCAGGGTGTATCTGCCCAGCGCCGAAACGTTCTCCCCTGGATGGGCATGGGGAACCCCCCCGCGACCCTAATATAGGAAGATAATGATGGATGGATGGCTATATTTGGGGGTGTTGGCCTACATCTGTTTGCCTAATGTATGCACTGAACTTTTATTTTGTGATACTGAGAAGTATTTACATCATCATGTTTAGAAGTATGAACTATGTTAGTTAATTTAGACAATTTACAGAAATTTGATAAAACGTCATTAATTTGGAAGAATGACAAAGACTAGTTTGTATTACTCAGATGACTGTAACATTTTATCTGTACAGAACAATAGTGTGGTGTTGTCCTAACCTGTGAGAAGACTAAGTGAGCCACTGAGGAGAGAAATGCGGCCACGCTGTGCAGTATTGACAGTTTGGCACCCGGAGGCTCCTGCAGGACATGAACACTGCTAGAGGGTGGTTACTGCCATGCCTCCTTCCTTTTTCTGTGTGTACACACGTGAATGTGTTCTCCAGTGTGCAAACAAGTGAGGCAGGAACAACTCCTTCACTGAACTTAATGTCTCTCATGCATTTTGTTCTGCTCTCTGCATAATTGCATGTTGTGAGTTGTGCAGTTAGAGGTCAGTCAGAGCACTCGAAACATGTCGGTCAGCATGATGGGCCAAATGCCAAGACACAGTCTGCATCACACTGGTGCTCTGAATGTGCTCGGAAACTCTCTCTCACTGTTGTTGCAATCAATAGGACTTAATTTTTTATTTAGCTCAGCATCACCTTGTTTGGAAGGAAATGAAAAGCAAAACAAATCATAAGAAAACTCTTTTTTTTAAAAATTCCCTAAATAGGACATGGGGTTTCTCCTTATAGTTGATAAAAAATAATACAATTTTTGTAAAGTTTGCATTTAAATTTAAATTATTATAACCTTAATTCCAAAACAGTTAAGACACTGTGATAAATTTCAATGGTTTTTATTCTCAAAAGAAACATGAACAACATCTTTAAATGATTTTTAAACTTAAATTTTACAATTTTAAGAAAATATAAAAACATTTTAAATTTAATAGCAAGACATTTAATAGATATTTGGGGCAACAAAAGGCTGGAAAAGTAACTAGCACAAACTCCGGCATCACTGACTGGGTATAAAAGGAACATTTAAGACAGGCACAGGCTCAGATGTAAAAAGATGCAAAGGATTTACCAATCAAACTTTGTGCAACAACAGCAGAAACAATACCCATCCATCCTCCATTATCTCTACTAGGGTTGCGGGGGGGTTCCCTATGCCCATCCAGGGGAGAACGTTTTGGGTGCTGGGCAGATACACCCAGAACAGGGCACACACTCACTCACACAGACACACCCACAAACACACACTATATGGGGCAATTTGGAGAATTCAATTTACCTTGATCCATGTGTTTTGGACTGTGGTAGGAATTCAGAGAACCTGGAGGAAACCCACGCGGACACGGCGAGAACATAGAAACTCTACCCAGATTAGGATTCAAACCGGGAATCCCTTGTGCTGAGAGGAGGATTTGCTAACCACTAAGCGACCATGCTGCCCCGCAGAAATCTTAATGTGAAATGACAAAGACTATGAATCCCCTCTTTACATTCTATAAGATGATCCAAATTACTTTCTGTGAACCCAGTTGCAGTACTATACACCCATGAATATAGGTTTAAGCTGTACACATGATTAATTAATTAAAATATATATATTTTTAACATAGGTGCTGAAGCCTGCATACCAAAGAGGAAAGTGACAATTCAAGTTATTGTATGGAATGGGGTTTGCATTAGTGCCTATGGAGTGGCCATATTCCACATCTGGCACCATCACATCTGAAAAGTACATTGAGGTTTTAGAGCAACATTTCATACAATCCAGACAAATTCATTTTCAGGCAAGGCATGAAAAACCAAAAAACGTACTGGATATGAAGCCCTGGATGCCAAGTGAGACAAGTGTGCCCAATCGATGTGCTAAATTTCCATCTGTGGGCCTCTCTTCTTCTAATGGTGGAACCTGTTACAGAACCCCCCTTTTAGTGATTTCCCGTCCTTTGCAGCCCCTTTTAATAATCCAGATCCTATTTATAAGATATAGGATGAACATTTTTGACCTATTATATTGGATATAGCTTCGTATTAAGTCCTAGTGGATTATGTAACAATTTAGCACATAGTGTTAAGTCCAAAAGTCAACTATGTGAGCTGTACAAATTATTAGAAATTAAATCAAATCGTGGCCCGGTGGCTTAGTGGTTAGCACGTTCGCCTCTTAGCACTAGGGATTCCCTGTTCGAATCCCTACCTGGGTGGAGTTTCCATGTTCTCCCCATGTCCGCGTGGGCTTCCTCCGGGTTCTCCGGTTTCTCCCACAGTCCAAAAACTTGGATTAAGTCAATTGAGCTTACCAAAAATTTCACGATATAAAGTGTGTATGTGCCTGAGTGAGTGTGTGCCCAGCGATAGATTGGCACCCTGTCCTGGGTGTATCTGCCCAGCGCCCGAAACGTTCTCCCCTGGATGGGCATTGGGAACCCCCCCGCAACCCTAATATAGGATAAAGCGGAAGATAATGAATGAATGAATAAATCAAACTGCACTAGTATGATCAATCAACTGATGGAAGGGTTAGTCTAATGTCTAAACCACATACATAAAAAAGATTTGTTAGTTCATTCACAAAGCTGCTAAATCCTGGGTTAAGTGGTTGGGGCCACTGTTGTTTACTGTATGAGAGGTCCCAGAGGCTTCCACTGGGTTCCATGGGATTCCTCATGTCATCCCAGAAGTCATTGAGGAAAATTGGAAAAAGAGACCTTGTTAATGAAAATGAAGTTTGGTATGTTCTTGAGAGCAAAGCTGCATGCATTAAGGAAACTAGAACGAGAAACTTTGCTCCAAGTGCAAAAACATAAAACCTTGCTGTAACATAGGTACACTAAGTTTTAACTGACCTCATGAAAAAGATAACGTTAGATTGTTCAGTGGTTGGGAGCAGAACAAGCGGAATTTAAGTGGCATTTTGTTTTTACTTTGCTTTTTTATTTTACATTTTAGATTTTGCTCATTTATTAGACGACTTTATCTAAAGCAACTTACAAGTATCTCTTAATGAATGGAGTCTGAACACAAATTTGATACAGCATCCCTGGAGCAAAGAGGGTCGAGGGCCTTGCTCAAGGGTTCATATTAGTAACTGCAGTGGACCTTGGATTTGAAACACAATGTTCTCATCAATAGATCAACACCCTAACCACTGAGTTACCACAC